>LFJQ01000133.1:0-178025 GCA_001182835.1 Oropetium thomaeum | reverse complement strand
GAGTCCCTGCTCCTCCGGGTCCGCTCCTCTGTTCTTTTCCACGTCTTCCCGACCCGTCGTTTGGGGAATCCAATTCGCCCGACCTCCGACCCAGAGGTCGGATGGTTTTTCCGTTTCGCCCGACCTCCGACCAGAGGTCGGATGACTTTTACGCTTCGCCCGACCCTCCGACCCAGAGGTCGGATGAGTTTCACGATTCGCCCGACTCCGACCCCCACAGCGTCGGACATTATTTTTCGTCTCGCCCGACCCGTCATCACTCTCCGCTTCGCTCGACCCGAGGTCGGACAAGCAGTTTCGCTCCGTTTCGCTCGACCCCCGAGGTCGGACAAGCCGCATTTCGTTCCGCCTCGCTCGACCCCGAGGCCGGACAGACTCGTCGGACCCGAGCTCGAAGCGGCCGCGCCATTAATGCTGCCGGTCATCTTCCCAACCGTAAAAGCGCCTGGCCGTACACAGCAGTGCTGCCACCGCGCCGAAAGTCTTCGTGATGGGACGCGCACGCCCGGCGCCCATGCGCTGCAGTACGCTACCGCCGCGCGCCAACTTGCGTCGTCCTGGAGAGACAAAAAGGAACGGGGGCTGATATTTTCCCTGAGACGAAACACTTCACTCGGCGAGCTCCTTTGCTCTTCTGCGCGCTCGTCTCTCTGCTCTCGTCTCCACTCCTTTCCGCCTTTACCGCCGAAGAGCTCCGCAGGGCCCGAAGCAGAGCAAGCTTCTCTCGTGCTCAGGTGCGCTCGGTAAGCCTTGCCCTGCCGACGGTTCCATCGTCCGTCGCTATCGTCTCTAACCGTCGCCCCATTCTTCCGCGTTATTGCAGAAGTATCGGCGCGTCAACGTCTCTTTTCCGGCGACCGGTCTCTGTTGTCGTTCGTTCTTCTCCGTCAGTCCTCTGGTAATCCTTGCCGTCCGACCAGTCTAGCTAGTCCCGTCTAACCGAGGCAACACACTAAAGTTTGTTAGAGAGAAATTCATGCAACTTCACTCATCTGTTAATACAAGATTTCCTTGCATCTTCATATAGGAACCGAGCTGCAGACGGCCACTGAGGCTGAGGAGGACTTCCCCGCTGCCGACCCCGCCATCGACTGTGCTAACTTCTCTCCGAACCGAGGCAAGCCCCGGTGCATACCTATGTTTAAAGTTTTGTTTTCTCACTGTGTATGTAGGTTTTGTTGTGCATTAAGTTTCGAGGCTTGTGTGGAAACTTAGTTGCATGACTTGTAGGATCTCCTACGGGTTGTCTGTTAGAGCCAGTACGTTAGTGCTATGCTTACTAATAGGGCAACGAAGGGAATTGAAGTGGTATGGAGACTACTCAGGGGATTATTTATAGGAGTAGTTGAGGAAGTCAGGACCCAACATTGTGTGAATAAAAAATTGAGCACAGTGTCGGGTGCGGTTGCATTGGTCAAGTTTGAGTTGTGTACCGAATAATACTGGTATATGGGACCCAGGAAACCGACGTAGCTCATTGCGCAGTGATTGGACGACCAGCCATCTCTTTTTCCGGGTGAACGGACCCAGTATGGTGGATGATTCGCATTTTTGTTTCTTGGGTATGTGTTAGTGGGAAAGGTTGGGGCGTACAGGGACGCAGGGCGTTGCCTGGAGGACCATGTCCTTGGAGAGATGGCAGTCGGGCCGACACTGTCGCGATGCAGTGAAAGGTGGCCACGTGCGACTCGTGGAGTGCGCACGTGTCGTGTTATTCGGGTTTCTCCTGCAGGATGTAAAATCAATTATAATTGCCGTCCCTCGCGGTATTGAGTACCACTTGCTCCTTTCTGCCGTGGCGACACTATAAAAATGTGATAGCAGGAATTGGCGATTGGAGATTTGAGAATAAATTTCAGAACTGATGTATTGCACTTGTTTGCTTAGTTGCTGCCTCACTTAGTAACAATTTCATTAGCTATTGATAACTTGGCTAAAATACTGAAAAACCATTAGTAGTGCTGTCGTTTGCAAATACCTATAGCTGCCACCAATATTCCAGCATTTTAGGAGTCGGCCTTAGAAGGCTATTGACGGGTAAGTCTTGCTGAGCGTCAGTCGCTCACCGGTTGTTGTTTGTTGTTTTGCAGGTATTAGTGCTGACTGTAGCCAGGGTGGTTGGGAAGAGGAGACGCCCTCGGAGTGGACCTTCGAGTGGGTCCCCGCTTCGTCCTCCCATGGAGATTAAACACCATCGGGCTGGGGTGTTTAATCGAGGCGTCGAGTGTTAGATTTTTGTTTCCGCTGAAATCCACGTGTTTGTTATCAAAACTACGTTTCCGCACTTTCTAAATTTCTGAAATCAGTTGTAATATAACCTGAATTAATGTATCTTCAAGTCATTTATGCGAGTCCTTGTTAATTATTGTACTGCAAAGTCACTTGTTTCGGCAAGCGGCCCCCCCCGAATGATCCTGGATGAGCAACCGTACGATTTTATCGGACGGGGTTGCGACATGTGGCTATAGCCCCCGTGGGCTCGTTAGCACTTTCGCGGTCCGACCAGTTCGATCTCAAGCTTTCCTATCTTTGACTTACTTGTTTTTGCGCGAGTTTTTTTGAAAACATGCGAGGGTCGGGCCGCGCACGTATTGCACATGGAATACGTGCGCACACCTTACAGGTGTTGAGCCCCCGAGCGTGGTTGGACCCCTGTGTAGCAGGGGTCGGACGCTGCTCGGGGGGTGCGGAAAATAGACAAGCTACGAGTTTAGGGATAGAAACGACGTAGCTGTTCGATGTTCCAGGCGTTGGTGAACTCTTGTCCGTCCGCGGTCTGTAGCTTGTAGGTGCCGGGTCGGAGAACCTTGGCGACGATGTAAGGCCCCTCCCATGGTGGCGACAGCTTGTGTCGACCTTGGCTGCTGGTGACGCGACGAAGAACGAGGTCGCCGACGTTGAACGCTCGCTCCCGCACGTTCCTTCCATGGTACCGGCGTAGTGCTTGCTGGTACTTGGCGGATCGGAGGAGCGCCACGTCTCGAGCCTCGTCGAGCTGATCCATCGCGTCTTCGAGGGACGTCTGGTTCCCTTGATCATCGTACGCCTTCACCCTCGGAGCACCGTAGTCGAGGTCGGTTGGTAGGACAGCTTCGGAGCCGTATACCATGAAGAAGGGGGTAAACCCCGTGGCCCGACTAGGGGTCGTCCGCAGGCTCCAGAGCACGGCAGGGAGTTCGGCTGCCCACCGACCGCTGAACTGCTTCAGGCGGTTGTGGATCCGAGGCTTCAATCCCTGCAAGATCATGCCGTTTGCGCGTTCGACCTGCCCGTTCGTCCGGGGGTGCGCTACGGCTGCCCAGTCGACGCGGATATGGTAGTCGTCGCAGAATTTAAGGAATCGCTTTCCTGTGAACTGCGTACCGTTATCCGTGATGATGGAGTTGGGCACTCCAAAGCGGTGAATGATGTCGAGGAAGAATTCCACCGCTTCTTCCGGTCGGATCCTTGCCACCGGTCGGGCTTCGATCCATTTGGTGAACTTGTCGACGGCCACCAAGAGATGGGTGTAGCCCCCGGGTGCTTTTTTGAGCGGTCCGACCAGGTCGAGTCCCCAGACCGCGAACGGCCATGTGACGGGGATGTTCTGCAGCGCTTGCGCCGGCAGATGGGTCTGCCGGGCGTAGAACTGGCAGCCTTCGCAAGTGCGCACGATATGCGCAGCGTCGTTGACAGCTGTTGGCCAGTAGAATCCTTGTCGGAAGGCATTCCCGACCAAGGTCTTGTGCGCCGCGTGGTGTCCGCAGATGCCACCGTGGATGTCTTGCAGCAGCAGCTTTCCCTGCTCGGTTGGGATGCAGCGCTGCAAAATCTTGGTGAGGCTTCTTTTGTAGAGTTCCCCATCGATAAGGACAAAGGCCTTGGCCCGACGCGCGATGCGTCGGGCTTCCGCCTTGTCCATGGGGAGTTCCCCTCGGATGAGACAGTCGAGGTATGGGGTCCTCCAATCGTTTGGAGGGCCCGACCCCGACGTGGATGCTTCATCGACTTCCATGACGTCGGGTCCTGGAGGCGCGGGAGTCGACCCGACCCCTTCCCCTGGGGTCGACTCGTTGTCGGCCCCTTTTGGGTCTTTGGGTCGGATCGACGGCTGGCTTTGGTCGTGGGAGAAGACCCCTGGTGGGATCTGGTCCCGACCCGCCGCCATCTTCGCGAGGGAGTCGGCTTCTTCGTTCTGTCGCCTCGGGACATGCTTGAGCTCAAGACCGAAAAACTTGTGTTCGAGCTTGCGTACCTCTTGGCAGTACGCGTCCATGACATCGCTGTGGCAGCTTGACTCCTTCATGACTTGGTCGACGACGAGTTGGGAATCGCCTCGGACCTCGAGACGTCGGATCCCCAACTCGTCGGCGATCTTGAGCCCGTTGATGAGCGCTTCGTATTCCGCCATGTTGTTGGAGGCGGGAAACTGGAGTCGGATTGCGTACCTCATGCGTACTCCCATGGGGGAGACGAAGACGAGTCCGATCCCTGCTCCTGCGCGCATCAACGAGCCGTCGAAGTAGAGGACCCAGTACTCTTGGTCGACGGGGGCAGTGGGGAGCTGGATTTCGGTCCACTCCGCCACGAAGTCGGCCAAGGCCTGGGACTTGATCGCTGTACGAGGGGCGTACGTGATTCCCTCGCCCATGAGCTCGAGAGCCCATTTCGCGGCCTTCCCCGTTGCGTCGCGGTTTTCGACGACCTCACGCAAGGGGGAAGAGGTGACCACCGTTACCGGGTGCGACTCGAAGTAGTGTCTGAGCTTTCTCTTGGCGAGGACGACGCCGTAAAGAATTTTCAGTATCTGGAGGTACCGAGTCTTTGTGTCAGACAAGACTTCGCTCACGAAGTAGACGGGGCGTTGAACTTTGAGGGCGTGGCCCTCCTCCCTTCGCTCTACGACCAAAGCAGCGCTGACGACCTGAGTCGTCGCGGCGAGGTAGAGTAGGAGTGGCTCTTTCGGGGTCGGAGGCACCAGGACCGGCGGCTTGGACAGGATAGCTTTTATCCTATCGAGAGCCTCCTGTGCCTCGGGAGTCCATTGAAATCGGTCGGATTTCTTCAGGAGCTGGTAAAGCGGGTGAACGCGCTCTCCGAGGCGTGAGATAAAACGGCTTAGCGCCGCCAAGCACCCGGTCAGGCGTTGCACTCCCTTCAAGCTCTGGATCGGACCCATCCGGTTGATGGCTTCGATCTTCTCCGGGTTGGCTTCGATGCCACGCTCGGAGACGATGAATCCGAGCAGCATCCCCCTCGGGACCCCGAAAACACATTTTTCGGGGTTGAGTTTGATGCCGTTTGCTCGGAGCTTGGTGAAGACTCGCTCCAGGTCGTCGACGAGCTGGTTGGTCTTCTTGGACTTGACTACGATGTCGTCCACGTAGGCTTCGACGATGTCTCCGATGAGTTCGTCGAAGGTTCTGATCATGCAGCGCTGATACGTAGCGCCTGCATTCTTCAGTCCGAACGGCATCGCGACGTAGCAGTACGAGCCGAACGGAGTGATGAATGACGTCGCGA
The DNA here is from genome assembly GCA_001182835.1 of Oropetium thomaeum. NCBI lineage: Eukaryota > Viridiplantae > Streptophyta > Magnoliopsida > Poales > Poaceae > Oropetium > Oropetium thomaeum. The sequence continues at coordinate 172,523 of LFJQ01000133.1, read as the reverse complement.
GCTGGTCGGACTCCTTCATCGGGATTTGATGGTACCCGGAGTACGCATCAAGGAAGCATAGGGTTTCGCACCCCGCAGTTGAGTCGACTATCTGATCGATTCGTGGCAAAGGAAACGGATCCTTTGGACACGCTTTGTTGAGACTGGTATAGTCAACGCACATTCTCCATTTCCCACTCTTTTTTCGCACAAGAACGGGGTTGGCTAACCAGTCGGGGTGATACACTTCCTTGATGAAACCGGCTACCAGGAGTTTGGCGATCTCTTCCCCGATCGCTCTGCGCTTCTCCTCGTCGAAGCGGCGCAGACGTTGCTTGACCGAGCGAGAGCCCGGCTTGATGTGCAGGGCGTGCTCGGTGACTTCTCTCGGAATGCCTGGCATGTCCGAGGGTTTCCACGCGAAGATGTCGATGTTCGCGCGGAGGAAGTCGACGAGCACGCTTTCCTATTTGGGGGAGAGAGCAGTCCCGATCTTCGCCGTCTTGCCGTCGGCGCTGTCGGGGTAGAGCCGGATCTCTTTGACGCCCTCCGCGGGTTCGAAGGATCCAGTGCTGCGGTTGGAGTCGGGCGCGTCCTCGGTGACTTGCTGGCGGATGACAGCGAGTTCCTCCGTCGCCACGGTTGCGGAGGCGAGCTCGCCAGTCTCCGCCTCGCATTGGTAGGCGTGCTGGAAGGACGTCCCGACGGTGATCACCCCCTTCGGCCCAGGTATTTTGAGCTTTAGGTAGGTGTAATTGGGCACGGCCATGAACTTGGCGTAGCATGGCCGTCCCAATATGGCGTGGTAGGATCCGTGGAATCCTACCACCTCGAAGGTGAGAGTCTCCGTCCTGAAATTGGACGGAGTCCCGAAGGTGACGGGCAAATCGATTTGCCCGAGGGGAACAGCTTGTTTCCCAGGAATGACGCCGTGGAAGGGTGCGCCGGTCGGGCGAATGCGCGCCCGGTCGATGCCCATGGCGTCGAGGGTCTCGACGTAGAGGATGTTGAGGCCGCTGCCTCCATCCATAAGCACCTTGGAGAGGCGCTTAGTGCCGACGATCGGGTCTACCACCAACGGGTACTTGCCTGGTTGCGGTACGTGGCTGGGGTGGTCTGACCGGTCGAATGTGATCGGAGACTCCGACCACTTGAGGAACGACGGGACGGCGGGCTCAACTGCGAACACCTCACGGCGCTCCAGCTTGGCCCGACGTCGGCCACCGTGTGGCGCCGGCCCAGAGACGATCATAAGGCAGCCATCCGTCTCCGGGAAGTTGTCGTCGCCGTCGGCGGCGTCGACGTCGTTGCTGGCGTCATCGGGAGCCTGTCTGGATTTGCCTTTCGGCTTGCCCTTCTTGGCCTCCTCGGCCAGGAACTTCTTCATCAGCGAACACTCTTTGTATAAGTGTTTCACTGGGAAGGCGTGGTTGGGGCACGGCCCGTTCCACTTCTTTTCGAAGTGGTCCGGGATGTCCTCCGTGGGTGCCTTGGCACCCTTGCGATCCGCGGCAGCGACCATCCGTTCTCCGGACGGACGCGGCCGGTTCTTCTTCTTCTTCTTGCTCGGAGGGTCGGAGGAGCCTCCGCCGGCTGTCTCGACCCGCTTACCTTTGGCGTCTTGGGCGCGATCGAAGATCGCACCCACCGCCTCCTCGCCAGAGGCGAAGCTGGTCGCGATGTCCAGCAACTCTCTGGCGGTCCGGGGACTCTTGCGCCCTAGTTCGTGAACTAGGGAGCGACAGGTCGTCCCGGACAAGAATGCGCCGATGACATCGGCGTCACCGACGTGCGGCAGTTCGTTGCACTGCCGGGAGAAGCGCCGGATGTAATCCCGGAGCGACTCTCCAGGTTTCTGTCGGCAGTTCTTGAGGTCCCAGGGGTTACCTGGGCGGTTGTAAGTCCCCTGGAAGTTTCCAACGAAAACCTCCTTAAGGTCAGACCAGCAGGTGATCTGATTGGCGGGGAGATGCTCGAGCCACGTTCTGGCCGAGTCGGCCAGATACAATGGCAGGTTGCGGATGATGAAGTCGTCATCCTCCGCGCCCCCAGCCCGGCACGCGAGGCGATAGTCCTCGAGCCACAGGCCGGGGTTGGTTTCCCCCGCGTACTTCGGTACGTTGGTCGGGGGTCGGAAACGCCGCGGGAATGCTGCGTTCCGAACGTGAGGACTGAAGACCCTCGGTCCCGGGGCGTCCGGGCTAGGGCTTCTATCCTCGTCGTCGTCGTAGCGTCCTCCTCGACGCGGATGACGCGATCGGGAGGTGCCATCGTCGAACTCCAGGCGGCGCCGCCGCGCATCCAGGGTGGCGCGGGCGTCCCTGTTCGTCCCCAGACGACCGCGGACGGAGGCTTTCGCCGTGCCATCCGCTGCTGGGGGAGTCTGGTGGACAGACGTGTTCTGGGCACGTTGTCCACGCAGACGCGACAGCGAGCTCTCAGCTTGCTGCACTGCCGCGTGCTCAAGTAGCGCCTCAACCTCGCGCTGGGCGCGTCGGGCCTCCGGCGTGACAGGCTCAGGGAGGCCCCTGAGCAATGCCGCCGCCGCGGCCAAGTTCTGGCTCGCCCGTGGGAAGCGCGGGCAGCCATCGTCACGACTCGCGACTCGTAAGTCGCGAACGTCAGTGCGGGTGTGTTCACTGGACTCGCTCTGAGCGAGCTCGTGATCAATCGCCGCACGCTGCTGATCCAGCTGACGCTGGACCTCCAGGAGTTCCTCCCTTCGTGCGCGCAGTCGTTCTGACTGCGCGTCACGGGGTGGGGTCCCGTCCTGCGGGCCAGACGATTCCGCAGGGCGCTCGCCCTCCGCAGCGGGAAGATGCTCCGCACGTATCATAAGGCACTCGCGTGAGGGATGATGACTTCCCTCACTGCACTCTGCACCGGAATCTTCGTTTGACGCTCCATCTAGGAGGTCGAAGAGAGACTCGGATGCGCAGCCCACCATGGCCACGAACTCGTTGTTCATGGCGCGTGGAGCTGGGAGCGTCGACGCCCGAGACAATGTCCCAGCGAGAGGCGATACACGCCCGGGGTCAAGCGGGGCAACCGGTGGTGCCGCTGCACCGGCCAGTGCCAGAGCGCCATCTGAGATGGCGACGAAGTCGAGGCTCCCGAAACGCACGTGTGCACCGGGAACCCAGGTGTTTGCGCGGCTAGCCATCCGAACAAAGAGAGGGGTTCGACGAAAACACGCACAAAGAACCCCTACCTGGCGCGCCAACTGTCGGCGTTCGTTGTGGCCGACGAGTAATTAGTATCGTGGAGTGCGTGTTTTGGTTCGGATGGTTCGCGAGAGGACACAAGGATTTATACTGGTTCGGGCAACGTGCCCTACGTCCAGTTCGATGAGGCTGCTCGTGTTACTCGCGACAGTTTGTAGTAGGGGGTTACAAACAGGCGAGAGAGGGATGAGCTCCCAAGTCTCTGTGAGGTGTTCGGCGTGGGGTGAGATATCGTGTGTGTTGCACTAGTCTTCTTCCCCCCGTCGTCCTCCCGCCTCCCCCTTTTATACTGCAAGGAGGGAGGCGGGCGTACAGAGGGTTGGCGCTGGGGAATGGGCGGCGGCGGCATGGCCGTATGTCCTGTAGGCCGCGCTGTTGATGCTTCAAACTCCGTGCCGGTCGCTGTGGATGACGTCTTCGGAGTGGCCGTGTTGCTTCTTGTCGACGGAGTGGTCCGAGCTGTCGCTCGATGGAGTCCCATCCGTATGGAGAAGCGCCACTGTAGGAGCCGGCTTGATGACGCCGTGGTGATGGCCGTCGCTCCGGGGCGTCCTATCGTACGAGACGGTGAGTCTCCGACAGGGGACTGTTGGGGCGACGCCCACCCCGTGGACGATGCTCGTTGTGCGCATTTACTCTTCCGGGAGCGGTCATCGCCACCGTCCCATCTGGAGTTTGAGCTTATTAATGGCTTGACTGACCCCGGACATCCGTCCCGTCCGGGGTGGTTGGATCGCCCAGTCTTGCCCGTCCCCGGAGGTCGGGCGAGGCGGGACCCTCGTCCGACCCCTCGAGGTCGGGGTCGGGCGAGGCGGAACTTTTGTCCGACCCCGGAGGTCGGGCGATGCGGAACCTTTGTCCGACCCCGGAGGTCGGGCGATGCGGAACCCTCGTCCGACCCTCGAGGTCGGGTCGGGCGAGGCGGAACTTTTGTCCGACCTCAGGGGTCGGGCACTTCCCGTCCGGACGTCGGGGTCGGGCGAGACGGAGTAACCTCCCTTGGTGCTTTATACGTAAAGCAGTCGGAGGATCATTAATACCGGTCATCGCCGGTATTGACCCTCAACAATTTCCATCATTCAAATACATTTAAATGACTGAACCTATGTCGTGAAGAACAAGCACCTAAATGTTGAGGTGACCTTCCGTATTTCATATAGCACAGATTTAAACAATCAACATAATGTAAATTCAATTTCGTCATCCATTTTCAGTCAAATACGTAGAAGTTAGAAGGGGAAGGAAAGGCACGTTGGAGCCTGCTAGAGGAGGAGCATGAAGAACAAAATTCATCTATGCACCACTAATCTGGTGAAACAAGAGCATGGAGGACGACCGCCGCCAGGATGAGGAGGACCCGCACCAGAAGGACCAGCCGCGAGGAGCCCGTGCCGCCGCGACGAGCGGTCGGAGAGGACGACCCGCGTGCCACGAAGACTGGTCGGGAGGAGGAGCCGTGCCGCCGCGAGATCCAACCGAAAGGATCCCGTCGCGAGATCCCGTCGGGAGGAGTCGGGAGGAGCGCCGGCCGGGACGAGGCACGTGGGCCAAGAGGAGGAGCGTCGGTGGCGAGGAACGGCGGCCAGGAGAAGGAGTGCCGGCCGGGAGGACCGCCTGCAGGGAGGAACGACGGCCGGGAGGAGCGTCGGCCGGGAGTGCCCAAGCTAACCCTAGCAGCCGCCACGGGTAGGAGCGCAGGGCACTTGGGTGGGAATGGGAGGAATGGGAGGGGAGGGCAGCCGCTTGGGTTGGGGTAGGGCAGTGGCATTTGCGAGTAATTTTCGTCAACTTTGATGGCTATTTCATTCCGGGATGGTGGGATGAAAAAAAGCTGGGTGGAGGACGCTTCTGCGGTCTAGGCCATATGGAGCAGAGAAAAGAAGTGCTGCAGTTTGAAGTGGAGCAAAAAGCGGACCGTTTGGGAGCCCAGTACCGATTATTTCCACCAAAAGCTGTGAATAAGCTGTCCCAAACAAGGCCCTTGTCGCCTGTGGTTGGGTATTGAGCTTGGGTAGGTCATGCTTATCTTGCTATAATTTGAGAATGATTAAACAATGAACTTATTGTTAATCTTGATTAATGCTCAACTTCAACTAAGAATCATAGTGGGAATGGTAATCGTTCGCAACATGACATAGGAGGTCCTGGCAGGTGGTTGTGGATGATGAGATGGGTGTACACAGGTGTTCTATTAGTATCCAATGGGGAATTATGGTTGGTTCCTGTTCGGGATCATTCTTACCGGTTTATGGAACGCGTAACCATGACAATAGCACAAATCACAGGTTGAGTATGGAAAACTTGATTGAGTAGCTTGTTGTTTCCTTTGTACCACTGCGATCGAGGAAAAGGTACAGATGGGCAATCCGGACCTAGGGGATGTGTATGGGGTAGTATACACTACCCATGACGCAAGAGGGGGCTGCCATGGTTAAAGTAGCTTCCACGCCAGCGAAACCTTAGCAGGGTTGCAGGCGGTCTAAGAAATCACTTTTGAAAGATCATGCGGTGGTCTCTTGGCCTCACACTCTAGGAAGTGTGTGGTAACATTCTGACGGGTGACGGAATCACCGACTTGTGGATACAGTTGTGCACCTCTGCAAAGTTATAAACTGTCTTGACAGCCGCGCGCGGTCATGAGCGGCATGGACACTTTCATAATAGATAGCATGGTTTGGTTGGGATCTGGTGGGGTACACAGGTCTGAGTGGTGCTGGCGGGTAGCTAGCATTATGGTGCTAGCAAGTAGTTAGCATTATGGTGCACGCGGGTAGCCTGTGACATGGTTTGAGGCAATGTAGCCTCATTTTTGACAAGTGAATAATTTGTCATTATGCATCGGTGTGTACATTGGTACATTCACCTAGTAATAGGTTGCTAAAATATGAACTAGACATACGTTGCTTCTTGCGTATCTACCTATTTAAGCCTTCTTTTTGTCAAGCTATTCATGTTATATTTTTGTATACTTACGGAGTATAATTTATACAAGTAAATTGTACTCACACTTGCTATGCACCATTCGGCAATTTTTGCTGATCAGAGGATGCACCAGAGGCAGGCTTCTTCAGTGGAGACTCTTCTTCCTAGGCGGGCGTTTTCCCCGTTCGATTGCTGTGGCGTTGTGGAGCCCTCATCCGCTAGCTCTGTTCGTTGTCGCGTTTAGCCCTTGTGTGGCATTCTTGTACTTTTGACTCGAACTATGTAATAAAAACGGTGGAATACTTTGTACCGCTATATTTCTATCTCTTGTGTGATGTTCTTCCTGAGCACACTTGAACTCGATTTATTATCATGAAACCGGGTGTGACAGGTTTGAAGTAGGGGAGTGGGGATGGAGAGGATTAGGTTTTAGGGTTTCTATTCGTGGGCTTTGTGGGCTACTAGACTCTTATTGGGTTAGTCGGTTGTTCAGTTAACCGGTCCAAAACCAAACCAAAAGCCGAAAACTGAACAACAGCAAAATGAAAACCAAACTGATAACCACAGATCGAAATAACCATAAATTTCGATTAATATGGTTCAGTTCTATTCGGCTTACGTTTTGCGGTTAACCGCGCTCAGCCATATTCTAGGAACTAAACAAACGTACCACTAGACTCTCATAGATTTAATTTTTAGCTAGAGTATCAGTACTATATTGATCTACGAATTTTGGAAGAAAAAATAACTAAAACAAAACTGAGCGTCTTGCTTTAATCTCTCTACTTAATATTCTTAATAAGGTTCGGACAGTTAGATGCAATACAAACACGCTGTAAACCAAGATCAGTCGCTAGTGCCTACTTTAAATCTATGTCCACATCGAATTTGGTCCACCCTACTGGAGGAGGAATCCAGTAAGGAGGAGCTATCCACCATACTGGAGGAGCACCGCTCCGACCGTCCCCTTGCTTCACCATTTGAATTGGTCTTGCCAACTCCAAGTCCTTAATATATCGATCAACAAACTTGTTCGTGGAATGGAAACTTTGATAAATTTGCTCGTGAATCGCGTCCCCGACGAGCATGCCAGATTGCCCACAGCGCAACATCCACCCTAGTCAACAAGACTTACGTACCACAACAAGCCTCCACAGAGACATGACATCCACTCACCTTCATCCAACCTGCTAGTCGAGTCCATCAGATATGCTAACTACGATTCTTGGTCTCGGACCAGCATTCGTTATGCAAAACACCCGGAGAACGCCTCGGATCGCTCAGAGCCAAGCCCAGAAATGTGCTTGTCGTCTTGTGCTAAATGGTACTGTACGTTTAATACCGCTTTCTTTGTCAGACGGTGTAAATGTTGTGTATGCAATATGGCTCTGGAGTGCCCGATAAGCGATAGAAAACTCGGCCCATAACAACCCATAAAGCGAGCATATAGATGATGCCGCCTGCGCTGCCGCAATGCTGCTGTCGTCACGCTGCTGCCTCCAGCTACTGCACCCCCTCTCCATCTCGTGTGCTGCTTCCTCGACCACCATCATAGTTATCCTCAACCCCACCATGAACCCTCCCGACTATTGTCTTCCGCCAACCCCGGCTAGCGATGATCTCGCCCCCTTGCTGCTCGCCCACCAACCACCATCGCCGCAAAGCCTCCCTTTCTCCACCCTCTTTTATGTCCGGCGAGAGAGGGAGAAGCTTGAGGATAAAAATCCATGTCTAATAAGGGATTCTACACGGCGTGACACTCGCGGCGGTGATGGCGACTCAGGCACCGTTGTTTCGTGTTGGTGAGAGGTGGAAGAAGGTGCCACAGTCATTTGATCCAATCACGCATGAATCTCTAAACAGTGTGACATATAAAAATTGTGTAATTTGGTTTGCCATGATGAGATTTATCTGAGCCTGAGTCAAGCCACTGCATTCAGAACTATGGTTTTGTGTTTGGGTGCTACATCCTTGAAATCTACTGAAGTTAGGCAACATTGGATTTTAGGGGTAGTTGCATAAAACAACTCATATTTAGTTAAGAGTGAGATTCTCATAACAATAAGGTCTCTTTTGACAAAGTTTCTCTGAAACTGATATTCTGAGCAGAGTGATGCCCCCTTTGATAGAGATTCTCGAGGAGCGACTCTCAGTGAGAAGTGATTCTCTGAGTCAGAAGTGATTTTGTGGCTGAAATTGATTCTTTTTTATTCTTTATGATATACTCTCACAATTAGGACAGGAAATCACTTCACAGAATCAGGAGAAGCTACTTTTTTCAGCTCCCAGCCCTTAGTTCATTTCAAAAAATCACTTCACAGAAGCAACCAAGAATCACTTCTCCTGCAATACAACGTTTGCAAGAGCTCCCAGATTCTCTCTGAGAATTAGCTCCGTGGAGCTCTGCTAAAGGGGGCCTGATTCTGTTACTGAAATTGATTCTTTTTTATTCTCAAAGAGCTTACCGATCTGTGAAGTGATTCACTGTACTGATTGTAACAATATATCATAGAATATAAAAAGAAACCATAAAATCACTTCTACTCTCACTTCTTATCGAGAATCACTTCAAAGAAGCTCTACCAAAGGGGATATAAGATTATATAACAAATTCCTACCCGCTATTTTATTTTATTATAAAAATCACCCAGTTACGTTAATATTTAACCAATTTAATACTTTTAACGCTATTTATAGGCGATCTCAATCAGAAATGTCATTAAAAGATAATATATTGAGTATAACTCTGTAATAAAAAATATACTAATTCTAATTAGCATCATCTACATGCTACAACAGCTCACCACCTCCACGAATCGAAGAGAACCACTTGCCACTGTGCTATCATGACGTATCTGTTCTATAAATGAATTGAACGCACGACCTTCAGAAATCAAAACAACCACTAACTACTCAAAACAACCACTAACTACTCCTACCGTACCAATTTATTTATTCATCTAGCTCTGGACATATAGATTAAGAAAAAAAATAAAATAGGTACATGAAAAACGAGAGGGAGATAAATAGACATAAAGATATATTGAGGAAAGAGAAATGTATATTGGGCATTCTCTAGACAAATAATTTAGGATAAATCTTGAAGTCTAGAATGACAAGTAATTTGGAACAGAGAAAATACTAGTCTATTGTCACTTATCTATTTATATAAATTATAGATACAAAAATATTTAACATCTCCATAGCGAGCCATCTATTTTCTTTTTGTGAGGAATCTTTTGCCATACTTAATTTCCAAAAAAGAACCATTTTATATTATCTTTCTATCAGCATTAAAGACAATCTTTCTATTAATGTCATATTTTATTTTTTATATGCCATTACAAATCATATAATATGATATCTGCCGTCACAAAAAATAAAATATAGTGTATGACACTGTTTTTGTAAATTTTAATGTTTATGTCATCACCGAGAGGCTAACAACCATATGGAAGGATCACTACAGCCGAATCAATATTCTGATTTTGAAAATTGTGTACGTCACTTGTATGGATTAACATTTTCTTTTTTTTAACATGTAAACAAATATTATGTCATATGTAATATGTAAACATGTTATGGGTAATATTTGCTTACTTATAAAAACTCTAAAAATATTTATCCATATGCAAGTGAATACATAATATTAGAAAATCTAAACACTGATTCAGCTGTATTCATCGTCTATCACATTTTGACTAACGACCGGTTCATGACAATAGTACAAAATATTAAGGTTTACGAAAACAATGACATATACTATTTGGTTTCTTACCATGACAAATACCATATTACGTGAGTTGCAGTGGCACACACCAAATTAACACTACTTAATTATCCACTCATATGGGTCAAAATAATTACTTGTCGAGCACTAAAATATTTTTGATAATTTTATTTTGTTCAGAAACATGTGAATACCACTATGAATTTTTCAAAGTTTGAAAATCATTTTTATTTTGCATTTTTAGAGTATGAAGTTGTAGGAAGGATAGAGTGACACTAAAAAAGGAATAATCTAGGCAAAAGGGAAAATCAATTTTCTAGTGGTTTAGAAAAAACTTGTTCCTTTTAGGTGGCTCAGAAGGAATGGATTCTCTCTCTCTTTTTCTTAGCGGGGAGGATTCTCTTATTTTTATATGTCATGGTGTCCACTTTATTTTCTGCTCCGTACAATAAACATTTGTGAAGTTTAACAACTAATACTCACTTTTTAGGGAGGCACCTTACTACAAACATTGTCCTTACCTTTAGTGATGGACTTATGAGTCAGGACAAGATGAAAAATGCTTTTCTGAAATCATTTTTATATGAGATTTTTGTCTAGTAAAAAATATGATAATCCGAATATGTCTATAAAATATTATAAAAAACTTTGTATGATAACGTCTGTAGTTTAACTTCAGTTTCCTATAAATAAAGATTTTTGAGAAATGCAAAAAATGTATTTGAAATGGATGAACGATCATTCCTTTCCTATAGAACTAGTTGATAACCCCTTGCAATGCGTCAGAATTTTAATTATTTTTATACTAATAACAAAGTGTAAACATGAAGTAGCATTTTTTTAAAAATATAAAAACATAGACATAGACACTCATAAATGCATACAAGTATTCATTTCTATGAACACATGCACACACCTTACTATGAGGGTCAACGAATGACTGAGTCCTTTAATAATATTTATAACTTTTATCTTAACTAAAAGTGATGATAGCTTGAAGGTTAAGGATGACTTAATTATTAGAGGTCATGAGTTTAAATATCTATTTTAACATAATTTTATACTAATTATTAATAATTTAATGAAGATATGATCTTTATACTAATTGGATGGTTGCGGTTTGTTGATGATATTAATCGAATGGCTAATGTGGTGTAGAGAATTAGGATAATGAGTAAAGATTCTTATATAAAGGTAGATGCTCATATACATTTCAAAGGGTAAATTAGATTCATACCACTACTAAAGACTAGCATCCAACATTTGACATTAGTAAACGAAGCCGCTTATCAGTGCCACTACTTCTCATATTTGCAACTCATATTTACTACAACCTCTCTTTTCTTCTATTTTATTTTTTATGCAGAATTCATAGAGGATCTGACCATTCTACCCTTGCTCTCTCTACTAGATTATGGTTAAAATCAACTCAAAAAATTACAAAATAAATATTGAAAAATAGGATTTTCGAACTGATTATATTTTAATATAATCTGCTCCAAGATTTTCAAAATTCAAAATTTCAAAATAAATTAGAAGGAAAATTTTGAAAATTTGAACTTTGAAATTTTGAAATTTGAAGTTTGAACATCTTGGAGCAGATTATATTAAAATATAATTAGATATTAAAATATAATCAGTTTGAAAATCTTATTTTTCAATATTTATAGGATAGAATGGATCCTCTATGAATTTTGCATTAAAAAATAAAAATAGAAGAAAAGAGAGGTCGTGGCAAACATGAGTTATAAATATAGGAAACAGTGATACTGGTGAGTAGTTTTGTTTACCAGTGACAAATGTTAAATGCCAGCACTAAGTAGTGGTATGAATGTAATTTACCCCCTTTCAAAGGGTCGCACTCATCAGTAGTCGCCGTTTAAGGACACCACGTTTGGGCTGGGCTGCTTTCTCCAACTTTCACTGCCCACTGTAGGCGGGCCCCTATACGGCTCCCAAATCCGTTCGTCCCGACCGATCCTGCATACTCTCGCCTCCCCTCAAAATTTGAACTAACGACCGGGAGGCGGAGTGGCGGACCAACGAAAATTTCCCCAACGCAAAGGCGCAGAGCCGCAGACCCCCCTTCGACTACTCCCCGCTCCCCACCGCCGCCCTCCACGGCTCCATCGCACGAGGATGCCGCCGGCGGAAGACGCCGCCTCACCGCGGCCAACCCCGCCGCCTGCCCGCGGCACCGCGACCGGAGCGCGGGTACTGCTGCAGTCGCCGCCGCCGGCATTCCCGCTGGGATCCAACGACGATCAGCTCGAGCGCGCCCGCGCCCGCGCTGCGTCCCGCGCGGCATTGGTCCGCCGCCGCTCCCTCGCCGCATCGGTCGCGCCGACCACGGGGGCGCCGCAGCACAGCCTGCTAGACCGCGACCAGGTCATGGACCTCTTCCACAATTGCATCAAGCTCGCATCCGAGAATGTACGCCTTCCTCCCCCTCCTTCTCCGAACCCTAGGCTGCTTCGTTCTGCTCGTTTTTTTTTATCCGTTATGGGGAAAATGTTTGCAGAAAATTAACCAGAAGAACACGTGGGAGCTGGGACTCATCGACCATCTCAGCGAGATCATTCACGTAGGGGAGGAGGAGGACGACGAGACCAACTTCCAGAAGGTGCGGACCTGTAAAAGTTCCCCATTTCTCACCTGCTTTGCCGGATTTTGATGTTGGAGATTCGTATGGCATGTTCGAAATTTTCGAAATGACTGGCCTTAATGTTGTTTTCGGGACCAGGCTAGCTGCACTCTTGAGGCGGGGGTGAAGATATACTCTATGCGCGTGGATTCGGTTCACTCAGAGGCGTACAAGGTGCTAGGTGGGATCAATCGTGCCGGGAGGGGTGAAGAGGCTGATAAGGATCCACTGATCTTCGTCAAGTGCGTCTCGCTTCTTTAAATCTGTATCCGACGCAAATTGCTCTCGCTGAGCATCACTAAACTAATTTTGAGTAAAATATTCAGGTACCTATTAGCATGCAGAATGGCTGTTTTTAGGATTTTGACCCAAAGCATGAGTTCATGTGCTACTCAAAGGTCATGTTCTATCAGGACACTTCTCAGCATTATATTATGATGTTGTACACTGCTCTGGGAAAGCATTAACTGAGAATTCATTTGTTCCTTTTTTTCGTAATCTTTCGATCAAACATTTGAGAGGGATCACTCTATGTTAAGCGGTAACGATAATATTATCCTGTTTACTATTTATACTTAGCTAATATATTATGCTTGGCTTATGTTGCTCGAATTTGGTGGTTTCCATTGTAGATATTGAAGAAGGTGCAAATGCAGAATTGTCACAAGAAGAAGCTGTCAAAAGAAAGGATGCTGATAGGAGGGTATGTCTTGTTGAACCAACTGCTGACTTTCACCACTTCAACTTTTCTTCATTTTTGTTTGTGCCTTTTCCTTTATGCAGATTTCACCTGCCTCAACCTTGGAGTCATCATTCGAGGCCCTTAATGTAAAGAAGTTTGATGGTATGTTGAAACTTATTTTCACTAGCTTTTCTTGAAACTATTCTAACATGGTGCTGAAAGAAGTTCATTGTGATGCTTACTTCTAGCTGCTTTTACGGTGGATCCTCTATACCATCAAACTACTGCTCAGTTTGATGAAGGTGGTGCAAAGGGTCTCTTGTTGTACAACCTTGGAGTTTATGGCAGTTGCCGTGTTCTGTTTGATTCATTTGAAGCACCAGACAAATGCATCTTGAATGATGTGCAAACTGAGACCAATGAGGTGATCGATCTTGCATTTGCCAAAGGTAATATCAGTTGCTTCTCACTGCTGTTTATAGCCTTTGCAATTTTGTTGCGATGGGGCTTCAAAAGATTGTACTCCTGGACAGATCAAATTGAGGAAATGGTTGCTCACATGCCTCTATGCGAGGACATCTCTCCCACACTGAGGGACATTGTTGCTCAATTTGATGAAGAAAACCAAAGGCCATCATATGAGGTATCTTGTGGACAAATGCCAATGATGGAAGATCAAATGGTCAATGATAGCGACACAGGAAATAATGATAGCATGCTTCCTGATTCGAGCATGTCGGATTTTGGTGGTTGTGATGACCATGAAGATGTATATGATGATAACTGCAACGTGATGGATTCCAACTCAACAAACTATCAAGAGGTATTTCCTGCAGGATAGGCAAAACTCAGACATGGCCCTGCGAAACATAGCTAATCATAATATGTAAATAGAACAAAATCAACATGCACCATGCTCATAAGTAGAATACTTGTTCTTGGAAGCTAAAGATTATCCTGACATACACCATATTCTGGTATATGCTCATTAGCTGCTGTTTGATGCTTACTACTGATTCCTTCTTTTTGCCTTCCATTTAAGAGATTCAGTTGAGCAGAATCAAAATAAAACCTTATTGTACAATTTTATGTTGGTGCAGGACTTCAATGAATACAGCGTTGAGACTCCTCAGGGTCCTGTAGTAGATGAAAGGCTGGAAAAAGTTGTGGACCTCTTGTTGCTTGGCATGGGCTCTTTAAAATCAAATGCATGGGCAGGACCAGAGCATTGGAAATATCGAAAAGCTAAAGGTACTGTATGTCACTTAAGCCATCTTGGGTTTAGTTAAGATAGTGTTCATCATGTTTGAATTGACATCCATCTAGATTTGGAGGTGGCCCCAATATCATCTGGTGAATCAGAAATGCCAAATAAGACGAAGAAGAAAAAGAGTAAGGATGAACCTGATATTGATTTCACAAAAGCATTGGAATATGAGTTTCCAAATATCTTCGCACCTCCCAAGAACTCAAAGTCGTTGCTTCTGCCTGCAAATAAGGCAGCCTGCAGCAATAAACTTCCAGAGGATTGCCATTATCGACCTCAAAGCCTTGTTAAATTGTTTCTTCTCCCAGACATTTTGGTAACGTTTACGTGACATCAAAACTACTATTATCATGCTCTCAGACTTGTTACACGTGGTAACTCTTGAAATTTTGTAGTGTCTTGCACGGAGAAGAAGAAAGTCACTCGGTAAGTTTGCCTTTGTCAGGATAATCTTTAGCTTGCAAAAACCAGTATTCTACTAATGAGCATGGCCTCAAAACTGTTTTTCTTTATTCCATATTTTCTTTATGCCCTGTGTGTTTGTTTGTTTGCGCGTGTGTGTTTGTTTTTTAATTTTCTTTGGATCTTGAGAACGCCTGGCCAAATTGCTAAATTTTACAACTTGTTAGATTTATATGTTAAGCATAAGATCAAGGAAGTTGCTGATACGACTTTGCCTATAAAGAGAGGAAAATGAGGGTTTCACCCTGCACATTGTCAATTGCCAGATGTGCTGCTATCCCATTGAACTACTCCCTCCGTCCCCTTTTATTTACGGTTCTACCTCTGGGCACGGAGATTAAAAAAAAGAGAATAAGGTAGGTGCACATAAAACGAGAAGGAGAGAGATAGAGATGTATTGGGAAGAGAGAAATCTGTATTGGGAAGCGAGAATCACAAATAAAAGGGGAAAACTTAAGGATTCTAGAATCACAATTAAATTGGGACGGAGGGAGTATCATTTTTTGAATCAGTATATTTGTAATTGATAGTGCCTTCAAAATTTACAGATTGAGATGTCAGCACTGGCTGCCTGTATTTTGTCATCTGCTATTGCCAAGTTCCTGTACTGCACTACTTTCCTGATAAATATGGTTTACATGAAATACCTTTTTCATTGTAGATGATCCAGTGGACAACAATGATGACTGTTTCCAATCTGAATCTTGGGACGATGATAACTTCTGTGGTGATAATATAGATGAAAGGACATGCTTATAGTGGTGTAGAGGGGCCAGATAGTCTTATTGATAAACCAAGACAGGTGTGTTACTTCTTCCTTGTTGCATTCGCTTCCTTTAATTAATTTCCCCATAGGGGATTGTTTATTCAGTATTTATATGGTTTCTTTGTTTTTGTGATGTTTTCATATGCCTCTACCCCTCCTTGAATTGTTTTAACACAGTTATCATGACTATTCCTCACTAGTACCAGGGCTACTGGTCCTTCTGGGGTTACATGGGCTATTACATACAGTCCCAACTACTATATATGATGCTGCGTCTGCTATGACATCATACGTACTTGTAGGTGCCCACCATTCAGGCCTCCACTTCCATTCGGTATCCACTCGAATATACACAATTATAAGTAATGAATCTACTGCACACATATGCACTCAAATATAGTCATTGTTTTTTAGGGCATTGCATAAACCACCCCATGTGTCACTTCGAGTTTGAGATTCCTACCCATAAGTCATTTTATTGCAAATAACTACCCATCTATTATGTTTTGTTCCCAACTCACACATGTTTAATTTATTCAACCCATTTTCATTTATTTGGAGCAGCTGATGGTGTCCTTATCAAACTTACAAAGTTTTGGTAGTAAAATCTTCATACCTTTTTTCAATGTTTCTCGAAAAAGCAATTCAAAATAATTTTAAATGATCTAAAGAGCTTCTTTTTATATTTGGATAATTTTCTTGTGATTGAACATAATATTCATAATTATTTTAGTGTTTAAACACATTAACAATGCTAAAGTTAGTTAACTTAGCTTCTTTTGACTTACTATCGGTGAAAACTTATAAACTTAATTAAGTATTTGTGAACTGGAGTGATTTTTGCAACAAAACATAATAAGTGGGTGGGAATTTCCAACAAAATCTCTTATGAGTGGGAATCTCAAAGTGAAATATTGGGTGATTTATACAATTAACCCTTGTATTCAACTTCAAGTTACATGAGCTATCTGGTTTGTGGGTATGCCATCGAGTGGACAACAAAATGCTGAATCTTAAATATAATGGTTCTTTGTTTTAAGTTAAATGATTTTCTTCAGCAGAAGTATCTTAAATGATTTTCTACAGCTAAACATGAAGCAAAGTACTCTGTTTTTTTTATTTATGTCGTTCCGACACATGGAATTGTGGTTGTTTCCTAGGTCTTTTCCTTGTCTAAAACGACAGGATTAAAAGACCGGAGGAGTAATTGATAGTTCATGAGAAAGTTTGCATCTGTAGAGCATGCTAATGCCATTTACCTGTATCAATTTTTCAATTCTAATAACTATGACACTTTACAAAGAGAAAATATAAAGAGTATACTAAGAGTCTAGTAACTGGTAAACTTCATGAAGGTACATTCCAGATGCCCAAAATTGATCATGAAAAAAAAACTCAATGAAATTGGCCATCATGATTTGTGTTGGTCATTCAAACTTGCCAATATCTTTCTGACCAGCAAGGATCCTCGAGATTTGGAAGCCCCGGCTGAAGGCTTGGTTGAACAATAGCCGTGTCTGGAATTCCGACACAAAGGGGAACCATGAAAGAAAGCTGATGGGGAGGAAGAGGATGAGACCCATCATGTTTTCATATGCCCTCCCAAGCTCCATGATGGACTCCCAGATGACAGTAGTCTTAATCATTGACGCACATGCTTGCCCGATCTGTAGGCAAAAAACCACCGAAATAATCAGGTAAACAGGAGATGGTTATTATTTTCTCACAAAACACTAACTGAGCCCGCCGTATGGAAAATTCATAGCAAATGAAATCTCTGATGTTTTAAAGGTTTACTATTGTGAATTATGTCTGGTTATTGTGATATGGAATGTCACAGGAACGTGTGCTCACACTATAATTGGTGTAGTAGAGTTTAATCACCGTATCTAGGATAGTTAATTAAATATTCTAACAGAAGGTTCATTTCAACTCTAGAAATATGTTCTTTCTGTGCTTTTTATTAGCATGATCCTCTCATAAGCAGATTGAATGCTAGATTCATCTTTTGAACGTACACAGAATATTGAAAACACTGTAAATGCAGATTTCACTCACCAGAATAATACACCATCCAGTGGGCAAGAATCCAAGAACACTAGCAAAGCAATCAGAAATCGTGAGGTTAGCTACAACAAATAGGACTGCCATCACAGAGACGAAACCTAGGAAGAGAAGGCCCTTGAGGATGCGGAACATAAGCTGGAAGTCTGTTCCAAATTTTTGACGTCCTATTGAAACCATCTAAGTGGAAAAAAAAAACATACAACCCGTAAGGGCTTTGAGCATATGAGACAGAAGTATGAACCAAAATAATGGCAAGTCTTACCTTTAGGACTACTAGAACAAGGAGCATAACCACCCATGAAAGTCCGTAAACCTAGAAAGGAAAATGGCATTACATTAGGATTCCTTGGAACGCACAGATTATAAAGAAGTTAACAACGTAGATCTTGTGGACAGAAGATACCATAATGCTTTTGTTGCGTTGTGATATGTTTAGATGATATACAATGCCATACTGGTAGATCAAAAAACGGAGTGAAATGATGATTTCCAAAAAAAGGGGGCGAATGCTAGTCTTCCTGAGGTGTTCCTGCTCACTTATCCACCAAGCTTCCCAGCTTTGATCCACAGACATACCAATACCCCCTCGGTTACCCATCCAATTCCTCCAATCTGTCCAATCATCAACTGTCTTCTGCCACTCAAAGCACGATGGATTGAAGATAAACGGTGCAAAGAGCCAAGATGCAACGAGGAACCATATGGAGAAGGTAACAAATATGTATAGCTTCGAGCTGCGATAGGAACTTCCATAGGCGAGATACACAACCAGAAGTACCAACAGTTCGAGCCCTTTAACAAAGTGGCTACGGGAGTACATTCGATAATTCTCAGCAAATTTTGCATGGTAAACAACAAATCCACGACCTGTAGGTCTGTATTTAGCGCCACCATGTAGTATTGTTCTCCCATAGTAGTGAGTTCTGGTGCCAAGCTGGAATGTAAAGAACACAGATGCCAACTGAAGCTGCATGATTACAAACTCTCCAAAGGCTGTACGGAATCCCTTCTCTAAGCCAACTTCCATGATCATAGGAAGGACAAGCAGCAATCCAAGCTGGAAAACAGACTGTGAAGCCAGAGCATTTTCAAGGGGCTTGATGTTCTCCTGAATGCGAGGATCCAGTAGAATAGACTTTTCTAGACCACTCATAACTAGATACAGCCTCCCATACAAAAAAACATAGACTGTAAGTACAGTAATCTGAAAGTAAGAAACATGGATGTCAGTATCACAAAACATGTAGGGTACCTGCATATATTTAGATATCATGATGATTAAATTTAAATCGCAATCGTCCTTCAAGCCTGTACATATTAATATACCCAGAAACTTTTGCCGGTAATAACTAAAATACTTAAATGAGGGGTGCATAACCTTTTTACATGACACTCTGATAAATTCATAAATGACATACTATTAGGTTATCTCCAATGTTGGCGTTAGTCATTTCGTTACAAGTGTTAGTCTCTTACCATGCTACTGAAATAAAACCCAACCGTAGTAAAGTACAAAGATAGCATTCTATAGAAGTCAAATCTGCGCCCCAGTCGATATATGTCACGACTCAATGTTTGTTCACCATTGCCATTTGCTACTTTAGCTTCAAAGCTCGATATTTGATTCATTCCCACATCACGGCCCTTACCAACTTGCATGTACTCATGATGTGTAACGTTTCCTCCTCTCATTGTTGAATTGAAACCTAACATGAATATTGAATTCTGTCAGTGCAATTAGAGAAGTGATAAGAGCAAGTTATTTGTACATGATGCAGGTACCTGAAAATATATCTTCGCTGAGATTTATAGTCTTTGAGGCTTTACTTATGCCACCCCTGGTGATATGGAAGAGTCTATCAAAAATATCAGGGTGACCATAGTGGAACCGAACCCTGTTTCAAAGCCCAACAGCATGAACTTAGTAAATACAAAGCCCAACACCACGATGGGGCAAAATGCGTATTTTTACACAAAGGACAAGAATATTTGCATACTTGAGAGGATTCGCTAGAACCCTTTGCCCAATGGTGACGAAGCTGGTCTCCTGATTGGACATAAACCAAGCAAGCGATGAAACACTACAATAGAAGAAAGAAGCTAATGTTACTAATAGACATATTCAATTAGCAATAAATGGTATGGAAAGGACATAACTGAACAAGTCTCTTTGGATAGATAAACGAACCTTCCAGTAAAAATGTGCTCACGTAAGCCTAATATAGTGGGTTTGCTCGTTCCATACTTTCTACTTTCAAACTCCTCCAGAACATTTCTTATTTTAAATGCCTCCTCGATATAATTATCCTTTCAGAAAATAAAAATAAATTTGAATTTGCTAGTAATATATTAATTTATTACCTTGCGCCCAATGTGGAATTCAAACCAAACCTGATTCATATCAATGACCTGGAGTGCTTCTCCTCTCGTGAAGATTATAGCATGATTTTGATTTTCAGGTTTTCCTTCTCCAATATCTGTTGGTTTTCCCGGAAGCTTGATGCGGTAAATTTCCTAAAATAAAATTTACAATGTTATTAATAGCACCTGTATACATTATGGGGCGCTAGGTCTGAATGTATATAGGTACAGATGTGTGCAAATATAAATCTAACACACGACACTAATCAAGATATCTCATCTGGTTTTTCATGTGTATATCATTTTTTTTGATGATACAAACAGGTGCACAAAACTGATGAGAAACTACTTATGAGTATGACACAAGGTTATAAGTGTGAAAAAAGAGAGTAAATTTAATGCAGCTTCTTATGCAGAATGAATCATTAAAATCACATCACTTTCCCTTGCAAAAAAAAAAAATCATCACAAGACATTGCTTTGCTTGAGGAAAAGATGCCATCACTTCCAAGACATTGCTTGATTGCTAACTGTTCTGTATTTTTCATGAAGAGAGGAATAAGTTTCCAGTTAACTGTTTATCTGTTTTATATGACTTCACCAAATCACTTTGGGTCTTGTATACAACCTTTCCCTTCATTTCTACAAGAGGCAGTTGAAATGTAGGGAAAGGCTGCGCACAAAAGACCCAAAGTGGCTTTGCAATATTTTCAGAGTACGCACCTCATCATACTTCTCACCACCTTTGACAAGAACAGAATAATATGTCTTCTCAGTTGTTCCATTTACTGTTGGAGCTTCTACCTCATCAATGAAAGCAACACGCAATGATGGGTTCCTGTGTGTATTAGAAGTCAGATGGGTTGAAGCAAAGCTTATGACATACAATATCTATCGAGCAAATTACTTATTCGGCCTCTAAAAACCTTTCTCTTCCTTCCTTGGCCCTCTCCCAACAAAACTTACTTATTTAGCCAAGGAAGGCATCCTCAAAATTTTGGAGCCAAATAGATAAGTTTTGTTGGCAGAGGGCCAAGAAAGGAAGCGCAAGTTTTTTGAAGGCTGAATAAGTAAATTGCTCCTATCTATTTACAAATTAAAGAACATTAGTTCTATACATTATCATGAGATTCAGGATATTTAGGTAGCAATTTTTGTCCTTTGCATCTTTGGAAATCTTTTGCATTCCATAAACCTGACATGAGACAACATATGTAAATTTGATATCAGCAATAGCTTGTGCCCTTTCACGAAGAGTGCCTGATTCTTGATATGATGTCACTGTTTTATCTCGGTCCAACTTAGCTGCAGAATAAACAGCGTGAAATTAAATATATAAAGATGAACACATATTGGCAAAGAAAATGAGAGCACATTAACTCTAACCAAGATCGCCTGTATCTTGGATGCACTGGAGCTCAAGTGCCCTCCTGTAGTACATCATTCCTCTTACTAAAAAGGTAGAAGAAAAGGTAGAGAACAGGTTAGAGGTTAATGAAAAAAGAATTGCACGTTTGCACCAGTAAACTTACCAGTTCTGGTAAGCGTTTGACCCCTATATGATGCCCAAGGACAAATATCAAGCATCTTTTCTTTAAGTGCATCTTGGTCCTTCGGCTTAAATTCTATACGCTCAAGAAAGTTCTTCCATTCATCTATCAGTTTGCAAATTTCAAATCAATTCATGATAGAAGAAATACCAATTCTAGCAGTGTTAAGGTGTAGTATCTACAAGTTACCTGGGAATATTTTTCTTAGATAGAACAATATTGATATACCATCCTCATTTTTTTTATAAAGATCTTCCGGTAAAAATAGAACCTCCTCTTTGAAATATGGAGTTAAAACACTGACATAAGAGTAGAGATTGTTATACAAATAATTCATAATTGAAATTGTTTTCAGCAAAATATTATTATGGCTAGTATCATTTCAAAATTTAAAAATAGCAACCATGATAGATCAATATTATATGAACTTCAAAAGAATTAAAATGAGCTTCAAGAAAACACAAAAACACTGCCAATGGATTGATGAAGGAGATAGTATCTAAATGAGATTGATTGCCAACCTGAAGGACATCATACTACGTACTGGTGGAGCCTTTGGCATATTCATAAAAAGTGAGTTTGCAAAAAAGGTGATCCTACGTCGAGCTTCCAAGTTCGTCGGTACATATATAGCAGATTCTTTTGTCGTCAACAATAATTGAAGCCTAATACACTGCAAGCACAGAAGATCACTGTATAATACACTATTTGTACAACATAAGCAATAAATAATTACTATTAAAATTCTTCAAACAGTGTTACTTCAAAATAGTTGTTTTTGAAATACCTTCTCTCTCCATTCATCATCGTTCAGTGAGTGCAGATTAATATTTGCAAACAGTTGTTTCTGGATGCCTTCATCCTTCAAGATGCTGTAAGATTGGCCGAAAATAGGATAATCAGAAATTACACATGGAGGTGCTTATTTCATTATAGACAGTACCCTTGTCCATTCTTCATTACATCCTGTGTGACAATCTCCATTATATCTTGTAACAGATTGGCAACTTGTATCTTTCCAGGATCATAGTCTTCGTAATCTGTTTTCTGCAGCTGGAGCGAATCCATTTTTAACATTGTTAAAAGGAACATAGCACAAATTATGTTTAACAAAGGGAACATAAGAGTCAGGTTAATAGTACCAGACTTAGTAGCTTATCAAACTTAGCAGTTAGCTGCGGAAGCTCATCTAATCGGAATTCTCTCACGAGCGACCGTCGCATTATGCTATCTTCGACGCTATCACGTATTCGATCAACAACTCTGTAACCATACATTACCAAATTAACCAATCATGTTACATGTATTATAATACAAGATCAAATATTAGTTAACGGGGACAAACAAAAAAGGTATATCTTACTTCTTATCACTCTCTTCAACTATAAGACTATAAAGAATCAGCAACAATGTCTCGTAGCATTCTATCACAGCATATTTTGTATAAGGATCCTGCTTTATCCTTTTTATCAATTCTTCATCCCTCTTCTTCACATCCTTCGCCAATTCAAGTGCTATTGGAACCTAATATAAAGATATCATGCCAATGAGCATAGTACTAGTACTGAGTCTTGGGGACAACAGAATCATTCTGGTAAGTATGTACCTTACTGGCAAGAAGAAAAGGAGGCCACTGAAAAACACTAATTTTATTGCCTGATGATGGAACAATCAGAAGATTTTTCTCTCTGTAAACAAAAGGAAACAAAAGTTTTTAAGACAATTTGAAACTGAATAAAAATGAATGAAGTCTTACGTTGATGCCAACCTGTTGCTTAGTAAGTCCTCCTCTCGCAAAGAATTAATAAATGCATTCCACGTGTAAGCGAACTTATCAATGCTTGAGTTTTTGTCTTCCTGGTGCCACAGATTGCACCGAAAGCATTATGAGTCAACCATAATCTATTTGAAGTCCATTACAAAAATAGTGTAGAGAAAGATTGGTAACACATAGAAAAGACAAACCTCATGTCTTTTGTATCGACTACCATGACTAGGTAAAAGCTTTTTACCAAATTCTATTGGAATTGCCTCAAATCTCGATCTTAACATCCCAAGAGTCCGGATCTTTACAAAAGTGAAGATTTTGCAAACAATAAAGTCAGTTAATATAGAATGGCATCATCCACAAGGCAACAGTAAGTTTTAGACTACTAACCTCACCCAAACGGCTGACGGCACCATTTACTATACCACATATGGTGGAGAAAATAGCATACCATATCTGTGCATCCATGAAGTATACCTGTATGAAAAATTTCCCATTTTGAATGAGCAATGTAGACATGATTCATTCATAAACACCCATAAAAAGGAACTAAAAAATCAGTAGATACCATGACAACTGGAGCCCATACAGTAATCACAACACCTAAGTCATACTGCACTGTGAAAATTTAGTATCCTGTTAGTGTTTGAAACATTATGCAATGATCTTACATATAGTTACATAAAAGTATACCAAATAATCTTACAGGATGGGAAGAACTCAGGCCACTCGTATGTTCCCACTCCCAGAAACATGATTGTCTTGGTAGGACCAACAAGAGGAGAAATCTGCAGCATCAAAATCCTAGTAACTTTTGCAAAACAATTCTCTTGGTAAGCTAGGAAAGATGTAAAATGATATAGAAAGTAAAGGAATTAACAATTTGCCCCACAGGCCACAGTACCGTTGCATTACACAACTATGAGACAGAGAGCACTAACAATTCACAAGTCTTAACTCTGACCTAACTTGAAGTCATGGGCACAGGACCACCGGCTAGGTGCATGGAGTACTGTAGTTGTTAAATTATAGAAGTGTTGTATATATAGAAGTATTAGTGTGTATTTCCTTGCTTGTAATCAAAGGTTAGTATTCTTGTTATACAAGAGATCTTATGATCTCCTTCCATGTAAGTGCCACGATGGGGTTATTCCCATCCATTTTAACACGCAGGGCGAACCAGGTAGAGGCATCGCTCTCTCCCATCTCCACAGTAGGATCGCAGCTACTTGTTATAGTAGCATCGACTAGGGTTAGGAACAGATTACTAGTTTCCTTAGTTGTAGGGATTAGTTTCTTAAGAGTCGTTACTTTATCTATATATAAGTGGGGACTGTATCACGGTTCATTAGCAAGGAAGAAGAATCAATCTAGTCCCATTCTTGTGTTTGTTAAGTATTATCCCATTCTAATCAAGCCGCCACTACCCAAGTATCCTCTTGGCGGTGTTTGCTCCTCATGGTCTACGGATTATAGCACTTGATGAATGAGAATTAATAGTGTTTTAAGCAAAATAAACCTAAGATAAGGCCGTGTAATCTCAAAGCCATGGGTGGTGGGTGTTGCTGGTATGGTGGTGGTCAGTGTTGCAATCACAACACATGGCATGCTATGTAGACTAATTCCCATATGACACTAGGATAAGTTGAAATGCAGATTAACCCCAATACAGTATGGTGGGAACGGGGATCCCGATCTTCCTACAGGTTCTGATAACTACGACTTGGGCGAGGTCGCGACACAAATCGATCCGGCTTCCGAACGGCACGTTCCGAACCCCGCAATCGCAGCACCACGTCCTCTATGGTTATCACTCGCGATGAACACGAGTGACCTCGCCGAGAAGGCTATCCCTGCCTGCGAATCGAAAACACAAGCAAGAACGAGAGAGAAAACAACCAAATTGCAAATCTGAATTGAATCTCACGAAGTTGGGGTCTCACAAACCGTTGTACGGCGACTCTGTTCTTGACAGAAATTATCTAAGCAAAACCCGAACCCTAAACATGGGGTGGCGGCTGTAAATAAAGGCAGAGGGACGTCGACATCCCTACTGGACGCGCCCCTATTGGGCTCAACACGATACAAAGCCGATCCGGCCCAAAAACGGTGTCGCAGCACCCTGACAGATTCTGGACTGTCCATTGTTTCGACTATTCCTGTTGACTCCGAAGGAATTTGGACATGGGACCGGTCCCATTGGAAAGGTGGTCTCGTCCTCTTTCCATCCATATGTAGTTCGTCAAAAACGGAGGTCGTATGCGACCTGGGCGTCCGTTTTAATGCAGGCTGCTCCTGGACTCCGAGTTGGACTCGACGTCGACGTGGGTTGGGCCTCTGACTTGGTTTGCACGTCCTTGGCCGACTCCTAGCTGTTCTCCAGGCCCTCCTCTGTCCTCTCCATGGTTCCTAATCACAATATAATCATTAGGTAGCAATCTATTCTCTATAGTAGCATATAAACTCGTAATTAAGAACAAGCTCACCTGTTGATTCAATTGTCGTGCACGAGCTCTAGTAATTGGACCTTCAATATCAGTAGCGGAAGAATGATTGTGTGTATCCATGGGTGCGATGTCCTCATCATCCTCCCCCTCTTGAAGCGGAGTTGTCCCCAACTCAAGCTCATCTTCTTCTCCCAAGTATGGCCGTAAATCTGAAATGTTAAAGGAGGGACTAACCCCGAACTCGGGAGGCAACTCAAGCACATATGCATTATCATTTATCTTCTCTAAAATCTTAAAAGGACCAGCAGCTCGTTGCATCAATTTAGACTTTCTCAATTCAGGAAATCTATCTTTTCTCAAATGCAACCAAACAAAATCGCCTGGTTCAAGTTTTAGTTCTTTTCTACCTTTGCTACCAGCAATCCTATATTTTTCATTCATTTTTTCAATGTTTTCTTTAGTTTGAGCATGTAACTTTAGAATAAAATCAGCACGCTCCTTAGCATCATTATTAACTCTCTCACTAGTAGGCAAAGGCAAAATATCAATTGGAGCACGAGGGTTGAAACCATACACTACCTGGAAGGGACTTACCTTGGTAGTAGAGTGTTCCGCTCGATTGTAGGCGAACTCAACATGCGGCAAACACTCCTCCCACATCTTCAAATTGTTCTTCAAAACAGCTCTCAACATTGTGGACAAGGTACGATTCACCACCTCCGTTTGGCCATCTGTTTGTGGGTGACAAGTTGTAGAAAATAGGAGTTTGGTACCCAACTTGTTCCACAAAGTGCGCCAAAAGTGACTCAAGAACTTCGCATCACGATCTGAAACAATAGTAGAAGGCATACCATGCAAACGAACTATCTCTTTGAAAAAGAGGTCAGCAATATGAGAAGCATCATCGGTTTTATGACATGGTATAAAGTGTGCCATCTTAGAAAAGCGATCCACAACAACAAAAACGCTATCCCTCCCCCTCTTAGTCCTAGGCAGTCCTAAAACAAAGTCCATAGAAATATCTGCCCAAGGAATCGAAGGAACAGGAAGAGGCATGTATAAACCATGTGGATTCAAACGAGACTTAGCTTTTTGACATGTCGTGCAGCGAGCCACAAAGCGCTCGACGTCTCGTCTCAATTTTGGCCAAAAGAAATGCGTGGCCAAAACATCCTCCGTCTTCTTCGCTCCAAAGTGTCCCATCAAACCGCCTCCATGCGCCTCCTGCAACAACAAAAGACGAATGGCTCCAACTGGAATGCATAGGCGGTTAGCTCTAAACAAAAACCCATCTTTCAACACATATTTATTCCATGCACGGCCCTCACGACAATGCAACAAAACATCTTTAAAATCAGCATCTAAAGCATATTGTTCTTTAATGGATTCGAGGCCAAAAATGCGACAATCAAGTTGGGACAGCAAGGTGTAGCGCCTAGACAAAGCATCAGCAATAACATTATCCTTCCCCTTTTTGTGTTTGATGACATAAGAGAAAGATTCAATAAATTCAACCCACTTAGCATGTCTACGATTCAAATTTGTTTGACTACGAAGATGCTTAAGTGACTCATGATCAGAATGAATGACAAATTCTTTAGGCCATAAATAATGTTGCCACGATTCTAAAGAACGAAAAAGAGCATACAATTCTTTATCATACGTGGAGTAATTAAGAGCAGGGCCATTTAATTTCTCACTAAAGTAGGCAACAGGTTTACCTTCTTGCATCAAAACACCACCAATTCCAATTCCACTAGCATCACATTCGAGCTCAAAAGTCTTACCAAAATCTGGAAGTTGGAGCAACGGTGCGTGTGTAAGCTTGTCCTTCAAAAGTGTGAAGGACTCCTCTTGTGTTGGCCCCCAATGGAAAGCAACGGCCTTCTTTGTCAACTCGATCAACGGTGCAGCAATAGTACTGAATTCCTTGACAAAACGGCGATAAAATCCCGCTAAGCCAAGAAAACTCCGCACTTGTGTCACCGTTGTGGGTGTAGGCCAGCTCTGAATCGCCTCCACCTTAGCCTTATCAACTTCAATGCCCTGTGGAGTCACAACATAGCCAAGAAAAGATACTCGATCTGTGCAAAAGGTGCACTTGTCGAGGTTACCAAACAAACGTGCATCACGTAATGCAATAAAAACAGCACGCAAATGATCCATATGCTCAGCCATAGACTTGCTATAAATCAAGATATCATCAAAGTAAACCACCACAAATTTACCAATGAATGGACGTAAAACTTCGTTCATCAATCTCATGAAAGTACTAGGTGCATTAGTTAAACCAAAAGGCATGACTAACCACTCATACAAACCGAACTTAGTTTTAAAAGCAGTTTTCCATTCATCACCAAGTTTCATTCTAATTTGGTGGTAACCACTACGCAAGTCAATTTTTGTGAAAATTATAGCACCACACAACTCATCAAGCATGTCGTCTAGCCTAGGAATAGGGTGACGATACCGAATAGTAATATTGTTGATGGCTCTACAATCTACACACATGCGCCATGAACCATCTTTCTTAGGAACCAAAAGCACAGGAACAGCACAAGGACTAAGGCTCTCACGTACGTACCCGCGGTCCAAAAGGTCTTGGACTTGGCGCTGAATTTCCTTAGTCTCCTCGGGGTTGGTTCTGTACGCCGCACGGTTGGGCAAGCTTGCACCAGGAATCAGGTCAATCTGGTGCTCAATCCCTCGAATGGGTGGAAGGCCTGGAGGTAGCTCAGCAGGGAAAACATCTCGAAACTCCTGCAAAAGGTTAGTAACCGCAGGTGGCAATGTGCAAGGCAAATCATCCATTGAAAACAAAGCATCCTTACACAACAAAGCATAGCATATAGTAGTACCATCATAAATTTCAGCAAGGTCAGATTTTGTAGCAAGCATGACAGGAGCTTTTAAAGTTATTTCTTGCTGAATTTCAGATTTAACATGAGGTGGTTGTTTAGCCGTAGCAGCCCTCTCCCTATCAGATTCAATAATTTCAGTAGGCGTCATAGGTAACAAAGTAATTTTCTTTCCTTTGTGCATAAAAGTATACTTGTTACTACGACCATGGTGCAAAGCATCATTATCATGTTCCCAAGGACGACCCAATAAAAGAGAGCATGCTTGCATAGGAACAACATCACAATCCACAGAATCACTATAAGTACCAAGGGAGAAAGGGACTCGACAAGACTGTGTTACCTTAGCTTTCCCCGAATCATTCAACCATTGAATATGGTATGGATGTGGATGTGGACGAGTGGTCAAGCCTAGCTTCTTGACCAAATCTGAACTCACCAAGTTGTTGCAGCTGCCCCCGTCAATGATCACACGTGCTCGCCTATTCTTGATCACGAACTCAATCTGAAACAAGTTATGGCGTTGAATCTGATCAGGTTCACTCACCTGCGCATTGAGGACGCGCTGAACAACGATGGAGTGGTACACGGAGGCGTCGTGGTTGGCAAGGACAACGCTGTCGTCCGGAGATGGAGCGTCATCCTCCTCATTGTCTTCAACGTCGGATGTGCTCACATAGCCTCCATCATCAGTGGCGATGTACGCTCGTTTGCTTGGGCAGTCGCGCTGCATATGCCCAAGTCCAAGGCATCGATGGCACTGAATCTCAGTCGTGCGGCCCGTGGATGTAGTGGAAGCAGAACTCTTCACTGGACCCTGCACGGAAGATTTAGAAGAATCTGCAGGGCGTGTCGAAGGAGGTAGTGCCGCAGTGGAGGATCGCTTGCTTGCTGGTGGAGGAGGTACACGATAGCTTGAAGAAGTACGTGGCGCTCCCGTATTTGTCGTCGTACTGTGTTGCATGGGACGGCCACTTCGTGCCCTTGTCGGTTCCTGTCGTCCCTGCAATTCTTTTTCTGCAAGCATAGCAACATGGAACAACTCGTTGACAGTGTTAAAGCGTTTATAATCAACAATATCCTGAATATCACGCCTCAACCCCCCATAGAAACGAGCCACTTTATCCTCCATGTCCTCAACTACCCCACAACGCATCATGCCTTTTTGCAACTCAGCATAGTAATCCTGTACCGAATTGCTACCTTGATCTAAGCGCTGCAATTTGAGACGCATGTCTCGCTGAAAAGAAGGAGGAACAAAACGATCGCGCATAGCTGTTTTCAATTCATCCCAAGTGTCAGGTAGTTGTCCTACAGCAGCTAGACCAGTCCACCAAATAATAGCAAAGTCCTTAAACTCACTAGTAGCTTGTCGAACTCTATGTTGCTCAGGAACAAGGTGGGAACTAAATTTTTGCTCGACCGTCATCTCCCAATCAAGGTATGTTTCAGCATCATATAAACCAGCAAAGGAAGGTATGGAAAATTTTACCTTAGCAAACGGATCATCATGAGGACGATGCTGGTCGTAGTTGTTGTTGTTGTGTCCTCCCATACCTCGACGATTATGGCGAAGACGCCGTCGAAGTCGTGCATCCCGAGTTGCACGCTCATCAATGTTGCCATCGGCATCAAAGACAACGTCGTCATCGTCGTCGTTGTTGTTGCCGGCAGGTGCACGCCCCTCCAAGGCACCTAGTCGTGTAGAAATCGCAGCCAACTGAGTGGTGAGGTCCTGCAGAGCTGGGGCGATGTTCAGCTGCGTGATGTTCGTCCTCACAGCCTCGGCGATCTTCTCATCGATCTTCTCAAGCGCCTTGTTCATTGCCTCCTGCATTTGACCTTGACTGACGCACTCATTAAAGTCTGCGGGACTCTTAGGCTCTTTAGAACCGGACGAATGTTGGGAACCTGCCATGATGAGAGAAACAAAAAAAACAAAGAAGGAAACAGTAAAGGTTATCCCTATCAACTACTAGGTTATGTTAAGGTGGGGGCACTCCTTGACAGCAAAAGGAAGTTTCAAACCAAGTTCTTACAAGTGTCGAACACAAGGCAAAGATACCTGGAAGAAGTGATCCGGCGATTACGAGGGTCAAGAAGCAGTGCCTGTTCAGAAGATTATGTGGAGCTTGGAAGGCAATATGATTTGTCAGTGGAACATAAATCAAAAACAGATAGTAATACTGAATAAGTGTCCAAAGTATTGGTCCTAGTTGCCGGTCAGAGGTGTCCTATACAGTTATGGTACGTGGACAAAGATATGATGTAGGAAAACAGCAACAAAGATCAATAGTCAAAGGACAGAAGCACAAAGGAGCACTGAACAATCTTATCTTTTTTTGAATTGTTTACCACTGAACAAGAAGCACAAAGGATAGAAGCACACAAAATTTCACCTGAAACAGAGGTGTAGTGTGGTCTAGGGAAATTCAGGAACGTTCTTGAAAAACCCTCAAACAACTTAAACGATTTTTTTCTTTTTCTTCCTGATTTTTTTTAATTTTTTTGACAACGCCAAACCGACTTCGTCGGTTTGGGATGTGGTCCAAAACTTGTCACGAATCTACTGTAAAAATTTCAGCTCAAACAGAGTACCGAGCGAAAAGTTATGCCCGTTTTACTGAAGGTATCTCAAGTCAGGGTTTGCACAAGGCACACTTCGGCAGATAGGTCGGTGGTGGTGAGGGCATACCCTATCCTCCCAACACCGATCACGGAAAGACACAGGGTCACAAACTTCCCTGGTATGCAGCAAGGGATGATGATGCTGGGTGATCGACTATGATGCGGAAGATTAAACAGAGCACGCAACAAGGATGAAATCAAGGGTGGGACGGGTGGGATTTTTTTTGACTATTTTTTTTTTTTTCAACAAGGATGGCGGAAGCAAGACAAACCGAAATAAAACACGATCTAAACCAGCAACAAAACACGACTAAGGACACGAATTCAACACTACGGACTCTGAATTGAAATATGCAAAGGCTAAACACGGTCTTGGACAGGATGTAATCTACAACTATAATTTTTTTTTGGCTTTTTATGGACTCTAGGATGATCGACAAAACAAATCTAGTAAAAACAAAGGCGAACCTGAGGGAACACCTGAAGCTCTGATTACCACTTGGTGGGAACGGGGATCCCGATCTTCCTACAGGTTCTGATAACTACGACTTGGGCGAGGTCGCGACACAAATCGATCCGGCTTCCGAACGGCACGTTCCGAACCCCGCAATCGCAGCACCACGTCCTCTATGGTTATCACTCGCGATGAACACGAGTGACCTCGCCGAGAAGGCTATCCCTGCCTGCGAATCGAAAACACAAGCAAGAACGAGAGAGAAAACAACCAAATTGCAAATCTGAATTGAATCTCACGAAGTTGGGGTCTCACAAACCGTTGTACGGCGACTCTGTTCTTGACAGAAATTATCTAAGCAAAACCCGAACCCTAAACATGGGGTGGCGGCTGTAAATAAAGGCAGAGGGACGTCGACATCCCTACTGGACGCGCCCCTATTGGGCTCAACACGATACAAAGCCGATCCGGCCCAAAAACGGTGTCGCAGCACCCTGACAGATTCTGGACTGTCCATTGTTTCGACTATTCCTGTTGACTCCGAAGGAATTTGGACATGGGACCGGTCCCATTGGAAAGGTGGTCTCGTCCTCTTTCCATCCATATGTAGTTCGTCAAAAACGGAGGTCGTATGCGACCTGGGCGTCCGTTTTAATGCAGGCTGCTCCTGGACTCCGAGTTGGACTCGACGTCGACGTGGGTTGGGCCTCTGACTTGGTTTGCACGTCCTTGGCCGACTCCTAGCTGTTCTCCAGGCCCTCCTCTGTCCTCTCCATGGTTCCTAATCACAATATAATCATTAGGTAGCAATCTATTCTCTATAGTAGCATATAAACTCGTAATTAAGAACAAGCTCACCTGTTGATTCAATTGTCGTGCACGAGCTCTAGTAATTGGACCTTCAATATCAGTAGCGGAAGAATGATTGTGTGTATCCATGGGTGCGATGTCCTCATCACAGTAAGTGTGAAGTATGACATTATGCTTGCGGCTCTAACTCATTAGTGGAACACAATAATGCTGATATTGTACCAACCTCCGCATAAAAACTGAATGTGAGCTTGCATATAAGCAATAGAATCCAGAATGATGTGTACCTGTTTCATTAGAATATATACATATTAGACAAAAATTATAAGATTGAAGAATTAGATATCAAGAAAAATTTGCTTACTTAAGAAGGGAACATGTGTCCTCATACATGCCCTGCGCAACATATAACTTTGGCTGTTTAACAAAATGTGTCAGAAGTACAACGACTGTGCCAAGCAGTAATGTACACAAAGGTAACTAAATATACAAAACCTTACCTGATTCCACCACAGAAGAAATCTGATAATTCGAGAATTTGAACGCTCTAAAGCTCTTCGAACCGGTAAAAATATGAAAAATAGGGCACTGAATATGTTTGGTAACATGTAAATAGCAATTGCAAAATTGTAAACTGATTCACTCTTTAGATTTTGAATAGAGCTGGCGTAGGTTGCTGGAAGAATTATTAGCCAGGCAATAGCTACAATGAATTTGAGGATGTATCGCAGCATTTGTGAACGTTCCAGACTCCTCCAAGCCTTCCAATTAAGAACAATTTCTAGTGTGGCTGAAAAATTTAAAGACAAAACTCAAAAACTGTGGAACAATTGAAACAAGGACTGAAGCAGCATGAGATGATATTAAAATTTCTCATACAAGAAGTGGTTAGGACATCTACAACAAAACATATCAAGGTGCATGTGCATAAAAAACCAAAGTGAGAAAGCAAAGTTATACCTTGAAGGAAATTCAGGAAAGCAGCTGTTATGAAGATTGTTAATACATTTCTGAAAACATCTGGTTGAAATACAGAAGAAAGTAAGCCAGAAGGGCTCCAGGCAATAATCACCATCGCCTTCAGGGGAAAACACATTACATGGCTCGTATAAGACACTGTAATAATATTTTATGCAAGGACAAAGGCCATCATTTACCTGGAAAGCCAATATAAAAAAGGCCCACATACGATCAAAACTTCGAAATATGTGCAAAAATGTTCGAACTTCAACAAAGTTTGTTTTTGATATCTGTCCTCTGGTAACGGAACGATCATGATGCTGTAAAATGTCTAAGATTAGCTCCATCATGAAAGATAAGTTTAGCCATGGCTGAATTTTCTTTGCAACTTGTGTAAGAAATTATGAATGATTAATTGCAAAATGCATCTATGACCTGTTTAACCTTTCCTCTACCTAAATTGCAGGGATTTTAAGGATATTACATATTTAGGATATTACACCATTAGTGAGAAGCAATGGGTACACACAACAACAGATAGCACGAAGCAACAAGTGCAACATCCAAAAAGGGACAATGTATTTGCAACAGGGACTTTAAGATTTCTCAGTACACAACCAAAGGCATGAGAATCCAAACATATAAGTAACCAAATAATCAAAAGTACATACATACCTTTTATGTGGGCTATGTTCTCTAGAAAAATTAACCTTCAACTTAAACATGTTTTTTACAATAAAACTGGATTGCTTTGCTACTGTGTTTTTTACTTTCCATGTGTACTGAGAGATCTTAAAGTCAGGAATAATGCATACTGCACTGTTCCAAAAAGTAAACAATGTTTTGAACCCTGGAATAAAGTAAATAAGGATGTTGTTCTTGCAATATTAGTGCTCAGTTACAATGCGAATAGTACATTCATATGTAAAAAGCAAATATAAAGACCGAAAACTACGTTTTGTACTATCATATGCATCACCTGTCTATTTGGTTCTCCCTGACATGGAAAAATCCAAAATGAATTTTTTGCTATATGTCAGAAAATAACTAATGTACACTACATGTTAGAGATTTTAAGAATGGTGCATCAGAACAATTCCATTCTTCTCCTACTAAAAATATACTAGCAGCCATTTTTCTGGAAAAATGAGTGGGAATGAGAGAGTGAGTGGTTTAAGGAATGGGTGTGAGAAACAGATCTGAAAATTAAGCTGACGCCACAATCCCAAACAGGCAGATTCTATAAGTAGATTCTGAATCACAATCAGAAAGCTGAAACAAACAGACGGATTCAAGACTCACAAAGAATCCCCACTTGGATTGGAGCAGAAACCATTTGGTGGGGAGTGTAATACGCCAGCCTGTTGTAGCCTTGTAGTTGAAGTTTCAGCCCATGTGGCCTAGAAGTGAAGTGAAGTTGTGGGATTAGTCCACATTGGTTGTTTAGGTGGGTTAGGGTCAACGTATAACCCTCGTTGTCCCAATCATAGCACCTTCGGGTTCATGAAACGAGGACAAATGCGTAAGGGGTGTGCTATGTTTGAATATGCATGTCCACGGCCCACCCCATAGGTGGGCTGGGCTGTAAAAAGAGTTTGGGTGCGCGAGGTGTTGGGAGAGCTTTAGCAGAATTTTATAATACAGGTAGGGCCAGGCCCACCCAGCTCTATAGGGCCCCGATGGGCACTTTTCACGCCCATGAAAAGTACCACTACCGGTTGATTGGAAGGCCACTCCGCCTCTCGCTGTTGGACCTAGAGCAGGCCGCTCCAGATCAGCTACTTCCCAAGTTGCAGGAGGCTTCAATACAGACTCATCCGCTACTTCCACGGCGATCTGCGAGGAAAGGAGAAGGATCCATTTGTTTTCACATAGAAAATGACGGCCCGACTGGAAAAGAGTAGCCAGCACCGTTTTACGTGCTCTCAGTTACCATGTGAGATGGCTCTCACCGTCCCCACATCCTATAAAACCACAAGCTTTGTTCCGGCCGTCACTACCAATGCTTTCATCTGGAGGAAGTCAGGCTGTGATCAGGCTTTCCCTTTCTACCTTAAGGAGATTTTGAGTAAGAAAAAAAAGGGCCGAAAGAGGTATAGAACTCTTTTTAGAGACTAAGGCTTACACCAACATCGGCCCGAATACCGACTGTGACACCAAGCTGACTCACCTGATGGACAACATCCATATTGGTGACATGCCGCGTATGTGCTTTGTACAGGATAGGTTGATATTGTACTGTGGTCACCTTTATCTGCTTGGCACATCGACATTTCTCCATCACTTGCTCAAGGCTATATTCGTTCATGGTGGAGATGGCTTAGTCCCTGGGGGCACAACAGAGGTAATCTATGTGACTCTCTCAGTCCTGAATAACTTATTTTATAATTAGTGGCCATAGGGTGTTTCCTATTGGTCATTGGCATGCCAGAATACTTCTTCAAGGACATGCAGTCGCCAATGGCATTGGAGGACCTTCTTCAACTTCCTTTTCGTGCCTTCATCACCAACTACTTCATGAGGAGCCTATACTACATCAGCATGGTGCACGTCATTAAGCATCTGTGTGGCCTCAACAACGTCGACTTCCCCGATCTCATCTTCAGCATTGGGATTGAGCATTGGATGGCATTGAGGACATGCCGTCTAGAAAAGAGGGGGTCACATGTTATGGGCTAGGCCCACCCAGCTGTGCTGCTACAGGGCCCGATGGGCACTGGAGACGCCCATGAAGAGTACCCATGGATACTTAGCAACACACCCACTGAAAGATTACTTGCAGATAAGATTAGATATAGAACCTTCTAGATTGTAATAGGTTACTTAGGGGTCAAGTGAGTCACCTCTATATAAAGAGAGGGATGTAATCACATCTAATCAAGTCATAGAAAAATGGTTTAACCCCAAATACTCTCCAGCTCCCCTGCCTCCCTGCACACCTGCGCCTTAGCCGCCGTCGCCACCACCCTAGTAGACGCCGCCCTAACCCTAACTGCCACCGATCAGGCCCTAGCCAGGTCTGATAATAACACCAGGCTTCTTACAATCTATAGTTTGAAGTCCAGTCCATATGCAGCTTTTGACAATCTCAAGCTTAGACAAGAAAGCCCTAAGCAGGGGATGGGGAAGGGAAGATGCAGCAGGATCTGTCACATCCCAAAAGTTTCAATCTTTTGTCCGTTTGATAATGAGCTCACTGATTCAATCCTTTGTTTTCGACCTTTTCCTGTTTTGATTTTGGGTTAGGATTTTTGAATTTCATTGTTTTCAGAAACCCTAGTCGTGCTTTCAAGAGGCCTTTTGTTTTCTCAATGAAACTATCCAATTTTTTTACATAAAAATTAACTATACATTAAAATAGAATTTTGGAGATTTTATCAAAATTTTTGGGAAAGGTTTAAACCCTTTTAAAATTCCAACAAGTTTGAACCAAGTTGAAAATTCACAGATCTTTAGAAGCTGAATCAGGGCATCTTCCTTTAAGCAAAGTTGTTCCAAATAATTCTTTTAGCTCACACAAAAAGTTTCAAAAATTCTTGAGCTCGGGAGATAGAGTTTTCAATCGAATCTTGAAGGAGGAATTGGATTAATTAAAAACCAAAACTGAAAACAGCCTTACTGTGAATAGTACCACCGCTTGCAGTGGCCACTGCCGTGGCTGGCAGCCCGGCCAGCCGCCAGTGCTCTGCGCGCCTTTACTCCTCAGAGCAAGATCGGGGCAAAGGATTCCCTCCTTCATTGCTCCACTTCCCCTCCCCCTTCCTCTCTCCCTTCCTCCCTTCCTCTGGCGCAGAGCTCCTGCCGCACGGCACCATTGAAGCCGAGCCACCGCCTCACCGTGCCAATCGCCGCCTGCCGCTCCCCTGCCCAATCCGCGTGCG
Organism: Oropetium thomaeum; assembly: GCA_001182835.1. NCBI lineage: Eukaryota > Viridiplantae > Streptophyta > Magnoliopsida > Poales > Poaceae > Oropetium > Oropetium thomaeum. The sequence continues at coordinate 135,063 of LFJQ01000133.1, read as the reverse complement.
CCCCGGCTCTCTCTCTCACTTGGCTCCTCCCCCGACTACTTAAAGCCACGAGCAATCCTCTATTCCCTTCCTTCTCCCCCCTGCCTTCCTCCCTGCCCAGTGCGCCACCGCCATTGCCGCCCGAGCCACTCGCACGTCGACGGCTCACCTCAGCACTCCCCAAGCCTTGCCACCATGCCAAGCATGCTTCCCTCGGCCCCCTGTTGCTCTCCAACCACCGAGCTCGCCGGCCGTGCCCTATTTTCACTGGAACATCCTTGTCGCCTCCTCGGCCGAAGGACAACGCCAGCGGCCACCTCTTTCCAAAATTCGTCGTCACGGTAGCTCGATTCTTCAATTCCTTTCACCGGCTATATCCTCTCACCATGGTGCACCAATTTGACAAGCTAACGGCCGCAGATCATCGCCGATGAGGACGAACACCTCGCGCCACCACCTCGGCCGCCATTAACACCGCTTCGGAGCTCACGTCGACCACCACCTTGCACCCTTCCCCGTGGGCTTAATCCTTTCCAAATCAGTGCTTTGAATCAAGGTGACGCTCCACGACCATTTAATCCCTGCCCTAATCCCCTCCTCCGGCGAGATTTCCACCGGAGAGCCGCCACGGGCATACTTCCCCTGTTTCTGTTACTGTTCCATTCAATTTTCCATTTTCTTATTAATTAGTCAGAAGTTGTAAACTGTGTAGAAAATCATGAAGAAATCTAAAAATGCCAAACCTAATTTTATTTGAATCCCTGAACAATAAGTTAATTTTCTGTTAAAGCAGTTTTTCAAAAATGTCCCTAGTATTTCTTTAATAATTCAATGAATTATTTCTGTTGTTGATTTTTAGTTGAAGTTCTAGAAGGTTTCTAGGGTTGATTTTTGTACCATAATTGTACCTTGGCATGATGCATCTCCTGCATTTTTACCCAAATTTTTCATCAACATTTGTGCATGCATGTCATTGATAATATCCCCAAAACCCTAGATTATTTACCTTTGTCTAAAGTGCATTAGGAAAGTCACCCAAAAGCCCAAGACCTTTAACAAAAACTTTAGTTTAGGTCCTCAGTAGTAGATTTATAAAGTTTCATGATTTTTGCATAGGTGTTAGTGCATGTTTCTGATTTTATAAGTTTGGAAAACAGAACATTGTTTGATTTTTAGTAAATTCATAGAAGCTCAACTTAACCCTAAACCAGAGCTAAAATTCTTAGTTTAGAGCCTACTTTAAACTAAAAAATGTCCCATGCCTGTAACTTAACTTTGATTTTCACCGGAAAAGTCGTTACGACTTTTACGGCACCGTTACGGTATTCCCCGATGTCGTAAACGAGCAACGACTGTCGGAGAGCTCGTGTTCCTGTTAACGTGAGTCAAAACCACTCAAACTTAGTCTCATAGTAACCTAAGCCACTTAGTAAAGCCAGTACATGTGATGTGTTTTGGGATTTTTCCTGAAAACGACATCCGTGTGCCACCCGATATCGGAACCGGGAAACCCGTAACCGAAATCGGTAAAACTCTTTTGAGCATAACTTAAGCTGTAGAACTCCGATTGACTTCGTTCTTTTTGCATTGTGTTCGTAGACTCAGTAGCTACCTCTCTGCATCATATTGCATCATTTGTGCATCATGGCATCATGGCATACATCTTATCGACGCGTTTTTACTTTATAGCTTACGAACCGCTAGAGAGTGACGCGGGTGCTGCTACGGGAGAAGCACCAGAGATTGATCAAGCTGCTGAGGAGGTCAACACCACCACCGTTGTTGAAGGCAAGCACCTCATATTGCTACCCTAAGTAATTTACTTAATGATTAATATGAATGCTTACGTATAGGACTGCATTAAGTCGGGCATAGTGATAAAGTCGGGAACACCTATTATTGTTGCTTGTACCCCTCCTTGCTATTGCATACGTCACCTTGTCAACCTGGGTAGAGTGTCTTTGTTCGAGTCACGAAATGCTTAGCCATGCTTAGATAACACGGTAGAAGTCGAGTGGTAAGTCCCACTCGCACGTATAGGAATCACCTTGATTACTTATGAGCTTGTGGGAAGTTCATATGTTGGTAAAAGTTGGAAAGTGTTAAAAACTGAAATCCGCACGGTGGAATAGGAGTGCAGCAAGATATGGAGGTCTTGTGTGCCGTAGGCCCCGTCTGGGTTGACCTAGGACCCGGCCGTGTTATTCTTGGCCTGAGCACTTTTCGTTCATACCACATGTCCGATATAATGGTAAGACAAGCTGAGTATCTCACTGGGTACCAACGTTTGGCCGATGACTGCACGGTGTGTGGAACGAGGGAGTCATGGGTGCCTGCGAGGCCGTGATACTCGACGAGGGACTCACGTGTGCCTGCGAGGCCGTGGTACTCGGCACCGTCTGGATTTTTCAATCGTGTGGGTACGAGTGTGAAAAAGGTTGACATGAGTACCCCCTTGTGTAACTTTAGCGGGTTGCATGAGCCGTATGGTCCTCAGTCGTGTGGGTACAGTTGGACTCCCCTGCAGGGTGTAAAATCGGTTCGAATCCGCCGCGATCTCGGTTATGATCAAGCTCAGTGTCCTTTGGATAATATCGTAGAGTTGTCACATAACATGATGGAATTGGGATATTGTTGATGGAATTGGAATATGGGTATTGGTATCCATGGTTCGGATGGAACATGGATGATGGTATGTACATGGTTTATGGTTACATGGTACTTAGGGATAGGGTTTATAAGATGTTCATGCCCGCAAGAGTTCTTTTTACTTTATGCTTATTCACATATGCTTAATTTCTGCTTTAAGCAATCGAGTCCATTCCTATACCTTATTTACCTTGCTACAGCCTCATTGCATTATCCTTGGAGTCCGGAAATAATTCCCACAACAGGGTAAGACTTGCGAGTACCTTCGTACTCAACGTTTGTTGTTTAAGTTTTTTTGCAGGTGAGGATGAGTTGGTCTTCGGCTATTTTGTCTCCGCCGATGCCGGCGAGGGCGAGGCGTAGTCAAGACTTTCAAGTGACCGTGATTTGCGATGTTCGTGGGCTGGGCATCGCAATCCTTTGTTGTTTTCTTGCTGCAACCGCTGCGACTATCGTCTTCCTTAGAATCGCTTTCGCTCTTTAATTATTAGTTTCAAGACTTATGATGAACCTTGGTATGTAAGAATATTTGAATTTAATGTTATTAATTAATGTGACCTATGTGATGTATCACCTGTGACGTTGCCGACGTGCTTGGATCTTGGGCGTTGCTTGAGAAGCATGTCGAGGGACTGCCGGGTTTATATTCTTTTTTATCGGGTTGAGTTCTCGCATACCATGCGTGGGCCATGAGTCAACTTGGTAAACTTGAATGTAAATTGATCGGGTCTCTCACAAGCGCTGGTATCAGAGCTAAGGTTCACAAAATACACCCTAAAATTTTGCTTAGCAACACAGGGTGGGTAGTTGTGTCTTAAAATCACTAAATTCAACTAAAAGTTGTATTAGCAGTTGCTGTTTTTAGGCCCTCACCTTTCTTAACTCGTTTTGGTTTTGAGAACTAGGAATGCACCCCTGTATGCTGCCTTCCTTGATAGATGGGATCGTTAGAATAGTTTAGCGGGTCTTGGCAGCCACCCATTTGTGTTAGGACGCGTGTTTTATCTAAACCCCTCCTTCTATTTAAAATCGCCCATGTTGACGTTGTGTGTTTATTTTCAGTAGTGTTGTTGTGCTTGGGAGAGTGTTTTGCATCCGTGTGAGAATCGTTAGTACGAAGCATTTTGCATATCATTGCATGCATCGATCATCTCCTTTGACTGTTTTGAGTTGTAAATTGCTAGTTGGGTTGTGATCGTCTTTTGTTGATCGGTTTTTAACAACAAAACAGTGGTCATGGTAGAGTTGGGGAGTATCAAAGGGATGGAAAGTATGAAGTCTTTCCTTTTTAATGCTGACAAGTTGGACCGAGGGTTAGATACAAGTCAAAAACTTCAAAGGCATCGTCACCTTCTAGCTGCTTGGAACAATAGCAAATGAGTTATGTGGGATGACTCAAGGTTAAGTATTGAATATGGACCATCAGGAGATGCCCCTTGTGCGATCAAGAGAGTGAAACCATCAATCATCTTCTGGTTTCTTGTGTCTTTATGCATCAATTCTGGTTCCACTCTTGAGATAAGTGGGCCTCCGGCAGCTCTCACCCCAACCTGAAGCTTCTTCTTTTGAGGCTTGGTCGAGTCAAACCAGTGCTGCTGCAGAAGGTTTAACAAGATAGGGACTTGACTCTCATTATTCTCAGCACTTGGACAATCTAGAAGCATTGGAACCGTTGTGTATTTGATAGGATTGCCCCCAGCATGGCTGCTGCTTTACTGGTGAGGAACTACACTGATGGGAAATGACTGCCCTGCTCCTTGGAGTTTTATTTTCTGAGTTGGTAGGATCATTTGTATGATGTTAAAAACATGGGAATGCGATCTTAAGAAGGAAGGCATGTGGTGGTGGGTGGGTGGGTGGGGGGTATGGGCTCAACCCTTTATTTTCTTCTTAATAGAAGGATACACATCTCTCCTGTGTGTTTAAGAAAAACGAAACAGAACTGTACAAATCAAACAATAACTTCATTATATGTTAATCCCAACAATACAGTAAAGGGAATCAAACAGAAAGCTCTTTGAAAAAAATACTATCAAGAAAAAAGGAATGAATATTCAAAGATTCACAAGTGAATCTGACATGTGCTCAGAGGTCAGCAAACCCAAATGTGCGCTAAACAATGGTGGATGAATCATATTAGATTGGAAAATAAAAACACCTTCTCCTATTATGTCAAACGTCTGAAAGCACATGTTCAATAAAAATCAAAATCATGCAAAGAATTAATTACCTCTGTTTCATTTTTAGATTGGACAGGATCTGCAAAAAAGTCAGCTGTTCGATCCATTGGCCATCCAAGCTTTTTGAAACATTTCTTTGACCTAACAATGTGGAAACATATAAAATAAAGTCAATTGGAAGAAAGAAAATATGTTTATATTTTTTGTTTTTGTTCTTGCTAATAAACCATCTTCATATAATAGGCCATCGCTTAGTGAATATCTCCAATATAATTTCACCAACCTTAATGAGAGTTATTGTTAATGTTAGGGGTAAGTTTGTACAAGTTAATGTCAGTCCTCAGTGCAAGCATATCCTCAACCCTGAGTCTCGAAGAACACTTGAATAATCCTAACAAATACTGTACACTAAGATCTCAGGAATAAGAAGCCAATCACATCACCCGGAAGGGCCATGCATGTTTTCTCCATGGTCGAAGACACATGTTTTTATTCTTGAACCCTAAACCCTAAGCCTACAGAATTTCAATCACGCGGTGTCTGGTGTCCTGAACCCTATTTGATATGCTAGAGCTACAGCGCTGGTTTCCAAAATTACAGGTATGCAATTGGCTATTAACTACTTCTGCTTTAATATTTGTGACTAGTGAACTTGATGATGACCACAGAAACAAGGTCCTTCATAACATAGACCCAATCTTCCTTTGTTTCAAAACATATAGATATTATAGAAACCAGAGAACATTTGATACAAACTTTTTCTATTTGTGCAAATTATTTATAGATTTGAAAGACTACTTCTGCAATTTGATGGGTAGACATTACCTTGGTTTCAATTAGTTTTAAAAAGCAGTATGTCCTAAATTCGCACTGTGGAGGAAGAATGGCACCTAGTGCCTAGGATTAATAGGCAGCTGAATTTTTCAATTAGAGATTTCAAAATTAGCCTTGGTCAAAGTTATCAGTTGTCATGATTCCCAGCAGAGAAATGCAGCTATTTGTTTTTCTTAAATGTGCAGGAGAGCTGCACATCTTTGTTTTAGAGAGAAAGAAATGCCCCGAATGCAACTATGAAACAGCAGTGCAAGTTTTATGAAGGAATTACCAGAAGTATTCATTCAGATCATCATAATTTCTCCACTTTGAGTGGCTCAGAGAACCTCGTTTAATCCTTGTAGTTTCCTTTTTGCGTGAAAAAAATATCGAAGAAGGCAATGAATGTTACAAAGGATAAATAATATAGAAATAATCATTTACATCTTCAAGTTTGATTTCTATTAGGATGTAGGCATAAATATAATCAAGGGCATACCTTCAGCATAACATTGTAGATAGGTTGAATAACTAGCTGCAAGAATGCATCATCACTCCCCTCTCTTCGAAATGGTGGGTCAAAATAATGTTGTCTTCTATCGGATACTATGTCATACAAATCTCTTGCCATCTAGCTCATGAATTCAGGGGCGAAAAGACTCATTAATAAGTTTTAGTATATACTTGCACATGACCAACGAAATTCATTAGCACATTTACAAGGAAAGAAGTTGCATGCAGGTCACCTTTAAATTTATTCAAAGACGACAAATATTTATAGTAAATAAAAATATACAAAGTCATGCCGTATGGATGTCAAGGTACCAAGTCTGACACTAATTTGTATACTTCATTCTTACCTGATTCCTCTGAAGTTTATGTTAATTGTTTTATGCACAAAAGACGTTTTTCTGAAGTATCTGAATTACTAACTATCTTCTTTCCTTTCACACACGCTTCCTAGTATATCTACACAAGCTGTATCAATGTTGTGTGCAAGTTGGTCAATGAAACGAAAATGTGTGCAAAGTCATCAATGTGCATAAATGCTATGAAAAGTGTAACCTAACAATCAGTTACCGAAACAAAAATGATCCACTATACTTTGTCCGCCTAGTCTAGTTTCCAATAACAAAGCAACTTTTCGTTTTTCAATAAACTCTGTTCTCATGAGTCTATTCAGGGAAAGCATAGCCCTCAGACATGGACAGGTAGGCACACCATCAAATGATAAAATGAGGTATCCATGCAGACTAAAGTTGGAATATTAGATAGTACGGCCCTATCATGTTCACACAAACATCACGTGAAACCTGATAAAACAAGTATGGTGAACTATACTGATAGACTTGACATACCATCAGCGTTACTTGCTAATAATATTGAGAATGATTCAGTGATGATAGAGACAGGACAAGCTAAATCCCCAACAAGAAATGAATCACAAGCAGAATTATGGTTCCACTTACACGGTGGAAGATATAGCAAAGACACTCAGGCATAAAACGAACATTGGAAGCTTCACCCCAAATTAACAAATACAGTCCAATATAAAGAAGCTCTGGCTGTTGTGTTGAGGCATCCCTTGGGATTCTGTGGTTTAAAAGGCAATCATAATTCACAAACTGTAAAGTTATAAGAACAAGATGAACATCAAACTGTCACATTACATACCTAATGTTGGACTCCAAATGCAAATATTGACACCAGGAGTTATAATTTTCAAAAATTTTCTCTATCAAGTATATTACTGTAGTACCATGTATCTGAAAAAAAAATCCCGGGACGTGTAAGACAAAGAGTCCCTAAGGGTTTGACTGATTCAGGATAAATGGAATAAAAAGTTCTAAAAGGACTACTTACCACATGACGGTGTCTTTCAGTATGGTGGACATACCCCACTTTTCTCATATCAATGTTTGCAAGCAGCAAAATCATATGTTCCTTTTGATTATCAACGTTACCTTTCTACACCAATGAAACAAAACATAATTCTCAATCAGTCAACCCTCTAAGCATGTCAAAGCAGATAGGCTCATCAATCGTTCAACCCTCTAAGCATGTCAAAGCATGCATTTAGAGTACACCTAGGCTAGGCAACCAACTAATAGATGTCAATTCATAATTCTAGCACAGTGATAATAAATAAATTTCACCAAGAAATATAATACAAATATATTCTTTTACCTCTTCAAAATGGAAAATTACAGGTAAAAAGCAAATTAATAACTTAAAATATACTATTATGCATATAGCATTCTTGCCTTAAATGCACTAAAGTTTGCAAACATGCTCAGTGTCATTACTACCATAAATGTTTGTACATTACCAAATGATATATTATTGAGAACTAGTGTAATCACTTGTGAAAGTTCTTAGAGAGATCAAGTTTGAGTGTAATCAGATGGCTATATAACGACATGTGCATCCAACAATAAAGCTAAGCAAGAAAATAGATCCTAAATACTCTAAGAGCTTCTTTAGAGAGTGACAAAAAGAGATAGAACATATAAAGGGAGAGAAAGGGTTATGGTAAAAAAGAGGAAGAAAAATCATGTGCATTGCTGGTTTCTTTCTATCTATGAATAGCTCCTTAATGATATTCTAATCTTTCATGTCTATTTACGAACTCGTTTGTGTCAAGTTTGGTCTTTCTACCTCTCTTCACAATAATGAAGCAAACCCTTCCCCAACATAACATCCCTAATCAATGTCGTATGTCGTACATCTGGATCTGACCTCTTCTTACATGGCCACAAATCCAAACATGTCTTTTAGAAGTCCAACATTATGAAGTTGCCTTAGAATTTGCCTTTACCTCTTTCTGGATGCATAATGTCACACACGATACCAGAAGTTTTATATAAGCCACCCACCACATGAAATTCCTAGGCACTTTGTCTTAAGCCTAGGTCAATGAAGACCATAAGCATGACTTCACATACACACACACACCCCTCCGCCCCTTTTGCATGTCTTCATAAGTTGCGTTAACAAGAAACTGACTCCATGGTTGACTTTCCAAGCATGAAACCAAATTGGATACTAGTGATAGTTGTTCAAACCCCTAAATCCTAAGTGATGATCAATGATCCTCTCCATAGCTTCTTAGTACACTGTTATAGTGTGGTCTAACTCATCCCGCCTATTGAGTTTCATGCACCTAACCAGTTCACCCAAAACCCTAAGCTGATGGAGAAAGGAGGGCAATCCACTTATACTTCAACACTCCCCCTCATATGTAGCCTCCCACAGGGTGCAAACATGAAATTTTGAAGGGGAGGACTTAAATTGTGGAAAATTGCCTCTATCAGGATTTGAACTCGAGACCTTTGATTTGATACCATATTGAGTCTCATGCATCTAACCAGTTCACCCAAAAGCCTAAGCTGATAGGGAAAGAAGGGCAATCCACTTATGCTTTAACACTGCCCAGACCCAAACACAGTTTCATTCTTCACAAGCGAAGCCTCAACCATGGTCCCAAGCCAACTCAACCTATACCAATAGCCTAATAAGTGAGGAGGTCCCCCCACCTCACCCAATCCCCTCTTTAAGTCAGCCTCCCCGATCATCAATATACGATGTAGGACTAAACTAAAAAATCTCCCCCATCACATCAAGTGGCCCATCAACTTTCCTTCTTTCATCCTTCTCAATGCATCTTTAACCTCATATGTTCATAAAATGCACATTGATGTCATAGGATGAGTCGTCCTGTCATCACTAAATCTTTTACTAATGGATGTTCTATTTCATTCTTAGTGCATTTCATTTGAATGATGTCTCTTGTCTTTCTCTCAACTTTTGGCCATCTTATAGATGCTTTTCACCTTCCTTTTTAGCAAGCTGGTAGTACAACTCTTCATCCATCCAACACCTTGCTTCACTCATTTGCTCGCTTTGTAGTTTTCTTTGCCACTTTTTGATAAGGCAACTTTGGGACACTACTATTTTTGAAAATTAACAGAAGTCTCATAAGTTAGAAAACAATTTTCAATGATGAGGTTATCTTGCATCTCTAAACAATCAATGAAAGACACAACCAGGCTACCTGCTCACGGCTAGAATATATCTAACGTCTTCCATATTTTTCAAGTGTTGTTATTGTTGTACCCTTTCTAACCCCACACCCTTCCTCGTTCGTCTCTATGTTTTAGCTCTTTCTTTTCTCTATATCTATATTAGTTTTAGCTTAGCTTCCTGGCTTCTTGTAGATACTCCCCTACAGTTCTTGGTCAAAACACAAAAGGAATTCTTATTCCTTATTTCACAAGAGATGACTTGATCACCTAAGAACCTACTGTTAAACAATGAAGCAACAGTATCAGAAAAGTGACAGGAATGACTTGAAAATTATGAGAGGCAGTTAACAAATTGAATGGATGACAGCAAACAATAACACTGATGATATGTTTCTAGTGTATAGTTCATGAACAATTTTGATGCTGCACTACACAGCTTTCTGGACAGCGCTACTAGGCACACATCCATAATAGCTAGTCAACAGAATACCCATTAAAATATTCACATCAGTAAAATTTACAAAACGAATGCATTCTCGTATTTCTGTTAACATAACCTGAGATCAATTTAATATAGTCATGATCCATAATAACCAGTCAACAGAATACCCATTAAATATCCATATCAGCAAAATTATAAAAAAGAAAGCATTCTCATGATTAGTTAGAAACTTTGAGATAATTTAGGGCCCCTTTGGCAGGACTCCTAGCTCCAGATTCTTGACGTGAATCTGAGGAGCTGTGCCAAAGACCTGTTTTGCCGAACTGATTCACGGGTGAATCGGATGAATCGATCTCTATTTTTACGAAGGAACCGTGAATCGGATAAAACTTGCTCCCCCCCCCCCCTCAAAACAGCTCTCAACCAACCAGTTTTGAACCTCCCCACTAAGTTGCTATCTATTTACCCGCAAATGCCATCGGATAAAAAAAGGCAGCATCCCCACTGAACCACTCCAGAGCCTGGCGAACCAGATAGCAGTCGTGGCCTCTTGACTGCTCCCATGGCGATTCCGCGCCGCGCCTAGGGTTTCAGCCCCGCCCCACCTCCAACCTCCTCCCTCACCGGTCGCCTCCACTCCCAGGCTGCTGGGCTCGCCTTCAACCTTCCATCCCCTCCCGTTTCTTGCTGTTTCAGGCCGCCAGAACCTAGATCTCGCTGCCCCTTTACTCGCCACCAAAGTTACGAGCTGCTCTTCCTCCATTTCCTTTGGACCCGAAGCTAGCAAGGAAGGAAGGTGCCAAGGTGACGCCGCTGGTGTAGGGGCTCGTCCCGGCCGCCATCTGCAGTCAGGTAATGCTCCATTCGTGTTCCCTTAGCTCGTGTGTGAACTGTGTGTTGTGCCCATTTTTTTTCTTGCGCAAGTCACATCTCTAATTAGAATGGGTCGTTTGGATGCCAAGCTAAGCTATGTTAGGTGTAATTTGTGTATACTTGTCAATAGACATTTTTTTTGGACAGCAAGATGGGTGATAGTGCAGACTGGAATGAGGAAAACACTAGGCTTGTGTGTGCACTGTTTGCTGAACAACTGAAGGCTTGCAATCGATCTGGTACCCACTTGAACAGGACTAGGTTTCAAAACGTGATCGAGAAATTCAAGGAAAAAACAGGACTCTCGTATTCTAAGATGCAGTTTAAAAATAAATGGGATAAACTGAGGGCCGAGTACGGGAACTGGAAACGATTAGCGAAGGAAAAGGGTATAGGATGGGATTCTGCGAAACTGACCTACCAAGCACCAGATGACCGGTGGAAGAAGGCAAACGAGGTAATTGTATATGCTGATTTCGATTGGCATGTTGCTTTATTTTTTTTTCCTCAAAGTGTAACACATAAAACAGCACTTTGGTGGAATGATGTGTCCAAGTGGTGTGTGAAACATGCATGCTGCATGACTACTGTATTCTTTTTTTTTATGTACTCCCTATGGTATGTATTTGTTGAAGTAAGCTAGAGATGTGTTTTTTCATGTCTGAACAATAATTTTTTATGTACTTCGTGTGGTCTGTATTTCTGAAATGTGCTACAGATGTCTCATTCTTGTGTGAAAAATAATTTTCCATGTTCCTTTTTCTATGTATGAACAATAATTTTTCCATGTTCTTTTTTTTTCATGTACTCCCTATGGTCTGTATTTGTGAAGTGTGCAATATTTACATTTATGTTTGTATTATACAGATGGCTTCTTCTGATAGTGATAGAGATGACTCAGAAGACTCAGATGTTGATGACTTGAGAGTCATGAAAATGATAAAACAGATCCAAACTAATCTGCATCTTGCTGCAGCTTTTTGACATCCTATTATGCTACATATGTGAACAAAAGTATGCCAAGGACAGTATCATTTCCTTGTTTGGCTTGGGTGATGGATGGACTGAACAATCCAATTCAGTGTTATAACATGTTCAGGATGGATGCATCTCTATTTTATAAATTGCATGATCCGTTGGTGAGTGACTTTGGTCTTACTTCCTCCATTCACATGAGCTCTATGGAATCTCTTGGATTATTTCTTGTGATCTGTGGTCACTCTTGGTCAAATAGTGCTATTCAAAAGAATTTTAAGCATTTTCATTGATGTGTTACATTGCATGGTGGCAATGGAAAAGGAGTATATACAACCCAAGGATCCTAATTTCCACACAGTTCATAGTAGGATTACCAATGACCAAAGGTTGTGGCCGCACTTTAAGGATTGCATTGGTGCCATTTATGGTACTCATATTGAAGCAACTCCACCAAAGAAAGACTTCATTAGATATATTGGCAAATCTGGAAAACCAACGCAAAATGTTATGGCAGTTGTTGATTTCGACCTGCGTTTCACCTATGCGTCTAGTGGACAACCGGGTTCTATGCATGATACTAATGTTCTTTCATGCTGTTGAAGCTGACGAGGATATCTTTCCCCACCCTCTGTAGGTATGTTTTCCCACATGTACCGTCCTCTTTTACTGTTCTGATTGTTCTATGAGTAAGGTTCACGAACTGAAAATGTTGCATATTATTGTAGGAAAATACTACCTTGTTGATGCTGGATACCCAAATAGAGATGGCTACTTGGCGCCTTATAAAGGTCAAAGGTATCATGTTACAGAATGGAGAAATGGTCCTGCACCAACTAATTTACAAGAGGAATTTAACCATCAGCACTCAAGGTTACGTAATCATATAGAGCGTATATTAGGTGTATGGAAGATGAAATGGAGGATTCTTCTCAAGATGCCAGCATATATTTGACAGACAAAAAATGATTGTTACGGCTACGATGTGCCTTCACAACTTCATCCGTCAAGAGAATGCACTTGATGCAGATTTTTAAAGATGTGATCGTGATCCAGACTACGTACCTATCATTCCAACCCGGTACAAGAGGCGTCTCCCAAATGCATCAGACACGTCCACCACGGCATCTAGTTCTAGGGACATGAATGTGTTTCGTGATGATCTAGCGAGAGGAATTTCGCAGTCAAGGTGATTGCGGTAGTATGGCAGTCAAGGTGATTGCGGTAGTATGGCTTGATATTTTGTGAATTGTGGCTGGCCAAACTGTTATATTATAGCCTTGCCTTGAGACCGTTTCGTTATCACATTTTGGACGTTGTAAACGAACCCCTATAATAGTTATCTAATGTCTATATCATTTTATAAGACATTACAAACCTTCAGCAATCAAGAATCAGTTTTCATGCCAAACGATTTTACAAACAGATTCTGATTCTTTAAGAGAATCAGGAGAATCACTCCACCATGAGAATCAGGGAGTGGAGCTGGAGAATCAGGAAGTGGAATCCTGCCAAAGGGGCCCTTAATATAGTCATGAGGATTTTGAAGTTGATAACGCAATTCCCTACAGTACAGAAAAAATAAAATCAATGTGGTATTCATTTGTGGGCACCTGAAATCCAAATGATTGCCAAAGCCAATCAAACAAATCACGGGGCTTATCCATCTCCTGAGGCACTATTGTTCCATCTGAGTTTTCTACTTCTGCCTTTGGCATAGGAAGGCCATCCATGTTGCGAAGAAGGTCCACTGCTGCTTTGATCTGCATTTGGCGAAGCATGTGAATTCAATAATTCATACAATACAAAATATTCATGAAGTTAAACGAAATGAACTTAAACATATATAACCTCAGGAATTTCCATTATAGGTTGTCTCGAACTAGCTGAAATATTAAGGGGTAGAATGTTGTATTGTGAAAATGAAGCTTTCTCTTTCTCAACCCCTCTGGCATACTTATCGAACTGCAAAGCCAAAACTTTCAAGTAGTCTTATTCCATGATATAGAAGAATCAACTTAAGAAAGTGCATATGGTTTGTATATGTGATAACTGGAAGCAGAACCTCAGCATGAAATTTTTCTGGCGTCACGGTTTTCAGAACGTCATATAGCACAGATGCAATTTGATAGTATCTAGCCATCTCCTCCCTACACCACTCAATTAACACTAAGTTAATGTGTTATTGTGGTGAAATCTGATAAGTTTGTAATACGGTTGCTGATTAAATGCAACTTTGATCATGCTTACGGTTTTCTCCTATCATGACCTTCTTCGAGATATCTTTTACAGTACTGCTCATAGAACTTTTGTATCTCCCCAGCATCGGTAGAAGCAAGCTTGCGCTCTGTCTCTTGTTCATCCTGCAAAACAAAAGGCCACAAAAATGTTGAGACAAATGTACTATATCCTTGGTTGTACAAGAAACGAAAAAGTTGAGAGAGATTGAGGCATTTTACTTGAGTAATTGACAATCAATAGTTCTGTTTGCTAATGACATAAACCCTTCTTTCAGAATATTCCTTTAAGAAACCAAACTAACAACGTCTCTCATTCCACAAAGCTTCCCCAGAACCAAACCACTTAAAAATAATTTGTATCACATGTAACTAAGTATTTAGCTAAGTACTTGTTTTTTCCCTCAAAAAAAAAAAACTAAGTACTTGTTTTACTTACAAACAGAGTGAGTGACAGCTAATACCAAGACAAGCTATCACCAGTGATAACCTACAAATAAGAAAAGGGACCAGGCAAGAGTATTTGAGTACATAGGAGTCTTTGGTGCTTCATCTGCACTACGGTAAACAACTAGAGCAGAATGGGAAAAAATTGGAAACTTGTTCTTACAATTTGAGCCGTCAATTATGACAATGACATAAACAATATTGTGCCTTCGTTAGGAGTTACTAATTAATCAAGTTTCTTTAGAATTGAATGATCGTTAGCAGCTACTAACTATTCAATTCGTTTCAGCATTGACTGATGAATGCGTAGCATATGGTACCTTTTCTAGTCTATGCAGCAGATAGGTTCTGAACTGCCGAACTCCACGCCCACTTGAGTTAGGATCCATAGTGTGAGCCTTCTCGAATGCAGTAAACCGACCTTGTTTAGAAAGCAACGACAAACAAGTTGAGAACAATATTCAATATTCAGGCATCACAATACAGAAATGGAGGCGGAAAATACAGAAATATGTGCTTGAGCAAAATTGCTTTGGTTGCTCCACCAAAGAAGCTACAGCGACAGTGGTCGATAATAAAATAATACTAATGATCTATAAGCATCACATCACAGTTACTGACTGATTGAAGTAATGTGCTCTCTCTCTCTCTCTCTCTCTCTCTCTCACACACACACACACAAACACAACTAAATTTTACTTTGCATTTAAACTACGAAAACAAAGGGTTCCATGATTGTCGGTCGGTCTTTGTATCCTAATGACACTCGTGATTCAACTCAAAGCATACGTGCAGTGGAGAGTGGATTAGTGTGCGTGTCTTATGACGTGGCACGCTCTGTTCTGTTCGCACTGCGACTGCGAAATGCGCGAGCGAGGCAGAGCCAAGGCGTACTGCGTACGAGTCAGGACTCAGGATGGTAACATCGTCTCCTCTCTGTGTGCGTGCAAGAACAGAGTGGAGGTATACAAAGCGAGCAAATGACAACACAACCACACGCGGAGAGAGAGAGAGAGAGAGAGAGAGAGATCATACATAGGTATGCGACACGCGGGTTCTCCTCCTCGATCTCGTTGGCGGCGCGGAGGATGGGGACGATGGGCGCGAGCGAAGATGGCACGAGCTCGCTCTCCTCCATCGGCGGGCCGTCCACTCCGTCCTCGCCGGAGAAGCCGTCTGGGCGCATGGTGAAGGCGCGCGTGGGCGCCCGCGAGAGCATCCGCTGCTGCCGCTCCGACGGCGCCCCGCCGCGAGCCATCCCCGTTGGGGATGCGCTCCTGTTCCTGCTGCTGCGCGCGGAGAGGTGGTGTGGCGGTGGAGGTGGTGACTGGCCAGTGGGGCGGCGATGGTGGCGCGACTAGGAGGCAGAAGGGAGGGGAGCATAGGAAGGCATCTTCCTCAGTCTTAAGAGGAAGAGCTCGAGGCGGCCGGCGGTGGTGGTGCAGAGAGTGGAGCGCGCTTTTTCGCTTTACGGCTTTGGCTGCTTTGGCTTTCCTTCCGCCCGCGGCTATGCTACGGGGATGCCCGGCCGAGGAAGCAAGGAATTGGCAACACCGCGCAACGTTTGGGATTCATTCGGTCGGGTCGGGTCGGGCCGGGCCCTCCCTCAGAAGACCAACGGAGGGGACGAAGAAGACAAACGGGTGGGGTCGGGCAGCGGTGGTTCCCGGTGGCCTTTTTGTTTATTTAACACTTTATCTACTGCTCCATCCTATAAATAAGTGTTGTTTTCTACTTCAAAGATTTCTATTTGATCTTTCATCCTATTTAAATTATATGTAAATATTAAAAGATAAATATTTATTAAAGAATTTTTTATAATAAATGATGTTATAACAAAATAAATATTTTTAATAAATTTGAATAAAACGAATGGTTAAATGTGATTTTCAAAATTCAAACTACACTTATTTATGGACGGAACTAATAATATTTTATCTGTTATGAAGATGGGTTTATGGAGATGGGTTTGTGATGTTTTTAATCTTTAAAATACTGTGAGTAAATTTAATGAAACAACACATGCTATGAGCTATATAGCAGAGATTATTAAACTAATTATGTAAACGGAATGTAGTTATAAGTGATTTTGTTTGCCCAACCACCTAAACTCATAAGTGATTATAGTCATATTTATCCATAAGCTAATTTTAAACCATATAATTTTTAAGTGTTTGGCCGCAATAATCATTTATGGACTATAATTTATTTGTATAATCAACTTCACAATACATGTCAAACAGGTCCTTAATGTGAAATTATCATAAAACTATAAATTAACCTCTATTTCATTCCTTTGAAATCTAAAATCGTTGATTGTGATTCTTGATATTATCATAAAACGTTTGAACTAACATGTGATAATAAGAAGAAAAAAAGAGAGAGATGTTATACGAATATATGTAGACTTGTCAATTAATGGCTTTTTCAGAACCCTAAGCATGAACACGTGTTACATTGAACAAAAGTTGTGGCTTATTAGTTACGTCCTTTTTAGGTTGTTCTTGATAGTGCCATGGTGGCGTTATTCGGGCAATGCCATATGCGATCAAGCAGAACATTACATTTTATTTGCTCTAACACTATTCATGAGATACTACCTCTATTTTTAGATTGTTTTCTATAGAATAACAATTTAAATTTATTTTAAAAAAACTTATCACAAAACGGTGTATGAAGTTTGAGGGTGTATTTTACAAAATGTTTGACCAGCTCTATTTAGATATGGTTTCTAGTGAAATTATCAAATTCCCGATTTTTGTACAATTTTCATCTGATGCGCACTCGATTCGTTGTCTGTTCGGCCTGCATCATCTCACCCTATACGTACTTCATGTCGGCGCCGTGTACGGAAAGCGTGAGGCAGGGGGATAGCAGCCTGCTCAAGTGATCCTAGGTTCTTTCGACCAGTAGCGGCCCGTCCAGGCAACCGCCACTTTTGTTTCTTCTTTCCGAAGGATGCGAGGTGCTTGCCATCCTAGTAGGGGGTGTTTGGATCCAGCCATGTCACATCAAGTATTTAAAAATTAATTTAAAATATTAAATATTAATTATTTATGAAACTAATTTAATACATCGAGGCTGATGGATGAGATAAATTTTTAAGCCTAAGCAATCTATTATTTGAGAATGTTGTGTTACAGTAACTATGTGCTAATCATAAATTAATTAGACTTAAAAAATTTATCTAGTTGATTATCATACTTTTATATAATTAGTTTTATAAATAATTAATATTTAATCCTCCTAATTAGCATCTAAATATCTGACGTGACACGAGCTAAAATTTTACCCCTGGATCCAAACACCCCCGTACTTAAAACTTTTTTTTCCCTTTCCTTTCTTATTAAGACCACCACCGTTCACTAGTATTTGAAGTACAACCATACATTTTAGATAATGAAAACAAATATATTTCCCACTTATTTATTACAAACAGCATACCATAGAACGAAAAATTCGTGTGTGTTCAAAACCCTCACGAAAATAGAAAAAACAGCCACGAAAATTATTCATCATCATCACGCAAAAATTTAATGAAAATTCAATTTTTCTAAAAGCCCGGTCTCATGAAACAGACAATTTTCATAAGTGACTTTCATAAAAAAAATAAGACAATGTCAGATTTACACAAACAATTTTTATGAGGGCAACCTTCATGAAATACCTTTTTCATGAAGGGAAAATCAACCCTCACCCAATGTGACACACCAGGTGTCACCAGGATTAAATCGATAACTTTAAACTCTAATCGGTAATTTTCATATAACAATTAAGTTCACTTAAAAATAGAATTTTAGGAATTTATTTTTGGAAAGGATTTAGACCTCTTTAAAATTCACACAAACAAGAATCATCTTGGAAATTCAAGAATTTTTAGAAGTCAAATCAGGACTTGAATCTTAAATGAAAAGTGCTCCAAAAAAATCACTAAGCCTACACAAAAATTTTCAAAAATTTTAAAACTCGGGAAGCATGTCTTTCAACTGAATTAGGGATTCAAGTCTTGAACAATAGCAAGAAAATAAAAAAAATTTAAAGAAGGTATGGTGCTACAGTGCCCTACCGTCCGCCCGACCGAACGGCGAGCGGCAGGGCAGCCATGCCGCCCGGCCGGTACGGCTTTGGCGCACGTCGCCTTCAATTGCCCCGCGCTCTTCCTCTCCCTCTCCTTTCCTCTCTCCCTCTCCCTTCCTTTCTCCCTCGGCCGCCGTTCTTCTCCCCTGCCGCACCATGTCGGGCACAGTACCGCGCCGCCTAAGCCGCCCATGCGGGCCGTGGTCGTGCTGTCACCCCCCCTGCTCCAACTCCTTTAAAATGGCGCGCAAGCTTCTCCTCCCCCCCTCCCTTCCTCCTCCCTCCGCAAAGCCCGCTCCAATTTCCCTCTTTCTCCTCCTTGCTCGGCCGCCGCCGCCATTACCGAGAGCCCGCTCCGGTGAGCTCCACCTTCGGGTCCTCCTCCACCCCATTCTTCTTTGCCTAATCCCTTCCTCTCTCCCCCAGGCAGCTCACAATGTCCCCGACTCTCCGAATTTGTGCTTCTCTCACCGGATTTTTGACCTCACCGCGCCGCAGTCACCCCGTCCACGGTGAGCACCCCTCTCCCGCGTGATAACTTGGCCTTCGTCGTGTTGCCGAGACTCGCGATGGTTTGTAGAAGGTCTAGGGCAAGGGTTCAACCGCCGGCGAGCACTCTCCCGTCGGGAATCGGCCACCGGAGCTCGCTGGAAAACTCCTTTGTTCTGCCGCCATTTTCGTTTTTAAAATTTTATTTTCCTATTTACTGTCCTGTGTTGTAAAATGCCTAATAATTCACAGAAAAATCCCAAAATACCAAACTAAACTTTGTTAGAATCACCATGAGAAGGACTAATTTTCTGTTAAAACACTTTTTCAAAAACGACCAAGAATTTTCAGAAATAAATAGAATACTCTTTTCCTTTTTTAATTTTAATTTAAATTACAGAGCAGTGCTAGGGCTAAACTTTGATCTACAAGTACATCATCCAGGTAGACACATTCTGGAATTTTATGGGGATTTTAGGACCACAAAGTTGCATACAACACTTTAACCTGCCTAGTTAAATTATCATTTTCTAAAATACATTGTAAAAGTCATCCAAAGAGTTAGATCCAAAAGAAAAGTTTTAGCTTTCGTGCTCATGAGTGATCACATAAAATTTCATAATTTCATTCTAAGGTTTACTATTGATTTCCGATTTTATAGGATTTAATAGCAGAAAATTTGATGAATTTTTATAAAATCTAGAAAATTCATCAAGGCCATAACCAAATTTCGAAATTCATATTTCAGAGAGTGCTGTCATCTAAAAATAAAATTTGTGGTAGAATTGAAAGTTTCGTTTTAACCCTAAGTTAATAGCCATAGTTTTTATTAAATGATTATTAACCGAAAAAATCGATTTAACCTCAATCAAGTTTTAAATTTCTAACTTAAGGAACATGGCCAACTAAGAGTCACCTCATGGGAAAATGAGTAGTTTTCCTCGAACCTCATTCAAAAGATAAAACTTAAAATAAAACGACGAAGTTGAACAATTAGGGCTAACCCTAATTCCTAAACATCGCCGTTTGAAACCCTAACTTACTTTTGCTAAGAGCATTAAGTTTCTTTTCATTTAACTTATCATAATCATACTGCATTATATAGATTCTGAAGCGCACGAAGTAGCTGTAGATCCAGTTTCCTCGGTCTCCGCAGAAGAAGTCATCCACAGCTCCGGAAAACCAGGCAAGCCCCGGTGCACAACCAAGATTTAAAATTTTCTTTTATAACTAAATGTGTCATGTTTTGCATTAAGTGTTAGGAGTTAATTGAAACCTTAGTTGCATTTGTCTCCATAGGAAACCCTACCGGTAGCTAGTATAGATGATCAATTAGTTGCTATGCTAGCAAGTTCTTACCAGTAGAAGTCGAGCAGAGTGGACGCTACTCGCGATTGGTAGGATCTGGATTGAAACTCTCTCACATGAAGTACATGACACTCTTTTACGGATGATTAAGGAAAGATAAAATTTTGAGGGTCAGACAGGGTACAAATAGGTCGGCAACTGATCAGATAGGGTACAAGTAGGTCACGATATGTGGTTTTCAGGCGCTGACATGTAGAACTAGGATGATAACATCCATTGGGAAGAATCTCACCCCGAGGTTGGGAACCTCCGGTGGGAACTGTGCGAGTCGCCGCAGTAAACATTGAAGTGGCTAGTAGCATGACGTCCTTGGGCACGATGCATACTTTTGCTTAAGTCTGAGTGTCGGAGTCTGTAAACGATTGAGTCTTCCGCTGTTATGTTTCAAAAACTTTATTTGCGTACTCTGAATCAATGTAAGACCTAACTTCAAATTTATGAATTAATGTTGTATTAAATTCTCTCTTATTATAAAATTATTGATGTTTATTCCTGCCTGTGTTGTATCGTGTGTACGCTCGGCGCTTGCCCAACAGGATCCTGGCTCAAGGACGCCGGATTCCGTCCCGAAACGGGGCGGGTCCGCGTCACCCAAGGTTTACAAAAGGCTCCAAACCATACCGGTTTTCATGGTTTTCGCTAAAATCATTTTGTACGATATAAGCGAATAACCGGTTTTCGTTTTTGAAAAAGGGTTAAATTTAAAATTTTGAAAAAAAATTAACAAAATTATGTAAAAAACTAGGTGAAAATGAAGAAATCTTGTGGGAAAGGTTAAAAAACAATCACGTTTAATCGATTAAAAAATTAATGCAAGTTAAATCGAAAAAAAATAGAGAAGAACATCATTATCCTCGTCTCTCCGTTGGCCAATGGCCACCGCAACCACAAACGCTCCTCCATTCTCTCCCCCGCTCGAAGGAATCCAGACTCCAGAGCAAGCATCACCAAGCCTCGTTCGCAGCATATCTAATCGCTTCCGGTGAGGCAGTGCTCCCGGAAGCGGCTTACCCTCCGCAATGGGCGGCTAGCCGAGCGGCTCGGCAACTAATCGCTCTGCACGAGCGTGACGAGGCCGCGGTCAGGATAGAAAGCCGTTGCTGGCGTGCGGTTTGCCACGGCTCGCGAGCGACCCACGGAGGAGACGCGCGCGGTGCAGTGAGGACATATTGCGCTGGAGCTCGCCGTCTCGTCGTCGCCGGACGCGTCAGCAGACTGGTGACGAAGCCGACCATGACGCCCCGGGCAAGAGGCCTGTGATGATCGTACCGTCGCCGGTTGTCACGGACAAGGTTCAGTAAGGAAGGCGGACATTCATGCTTTACGTGTTTACGCTTTACAAACAGAAATAGGAATTTTATGTAATCGTGCGAGCCGGATGGCTAGTGGTGTTTGGCTATAAAAGCCGAGGTTGTAACAAACTGGGGATCATCCAGAAAGTGAAATGAAAACCGATCGTAACAACCTTCGTGTTGTTTGCGTGTGTCTGCTGCTCGCCTGACTCGCTCGTCGGCGACGCCCCTGAGTTGTCTCACGCCGCGGTGGTTGCGCGCCGCGGGCCACGGGTCATCACAGTTGGTAATTAGAGCCTTACCGTCCTCGGCGTGGGTTTCGTTGATCGGGCGCTGAATTTTTTTCTCTCTAGTGGGTGGATCGAATTTGGCATCACGGCTCCAATTCCTAAACCTTCCGCACAGACCCGCTTTGTGCTGGACGCCATGGCGGCTGACCAGAAGAAGGAGGAAGACCGCTGGACGAAGGTGTTCCAGGCCCTGACGCCATGACCAAGCAGTTGGAGGAGATGGATGCGCAGCACCAGTTGAGAGAGCAGGCCGATCTGTCGGCGAAGCTCGCAGCGGCGGCGGCTCAGGATCGTGACGAGCTGGCGCGCAAACTGGATGCGACCGGAGCGGCGGTGTCACGTCTCACGCTGGAGCGCATGGCGCACGATATGGAGATGTTCTCCGACGCGTCCTCAGGCCGGGACGTCGCGCGATCCACTCGCCATGCTCGAGATCGTCGTAATGCCAACCGTCGGTCACCCGATCGGCGGTCGCCCGGCAGACGTTCGACGATTGGCGGCACAAGGAACACGCACCCAGAGTATGGGGGTAAGGCCGTCCTGCCTAAGCTCTCCTTTCCCAAGTTCAGTGGTGTGGATCCGACTATCTGGTTGGACAAATGCAACGATTATTTCTGCATCTATCAAGTACCTGAACAGCTGTGGGTGACTTCTGCATCACTGCACATGGAGGGAAGTGCTGCTCGTTGGCTTCAGGTTCTGTAACATCCCGAACTAAATTCTCGCTCAATCTCTTGTCAATAAAGACTTAATGGTGTTCTATAAAAATCTCAAAACCCTAAGTAATGAAATCATAGGATCTAATCAAAAGAACTTAAATTCAAAATTTAACTTGAAATCCAATCTTTATTGTCTTTCTGCTTCTCACTTGCTTTCGCCCGTGTACCGCCGGCCTTGCTCCGCTCCGAGCAGGAATGAGCGCCGTCCGGTCTTCTCTGTTCTCCCCACTGCAAGCCGCCGCCCGAGTCCCTGCTCTCCCCCGGGTGCCGCTTCTCTGTTCTTTTCCATGTCTTCCCGACCCCGTCGTTTGTGAGTCCGATTCGCCCGACCTCCGACCCAGAGGTCGGGGAAATTTTCGCGATTCGCCCGACCTCCGACCCAGAGGTCGGACGATTTTCGCGATTCGCCCGACCTCCGACCCAGAGGTCGGATGACTTTTTGCGTTTCGCCCGACCTCCGACCCTGAGGTCGGAGAAATTTTCCGATTCGCCCGACCCCGACCCCCAGTGGTCGGACGCTCATTCCGTCTCGGCCGATCTTTCGTCAGCACGCTCCGCCTCGCTCGACCCCGAGGTCGGACATTTCGCTCCGCCTCGCTCGACCCCGAGGCCGGACCAGCCGTACGCTCCGCTTCGCTCGACCCTGAGGTCGGACAAGCCGTTTCGCTCGACCCTGAGGTCGGACAAGCCGATTCGCTCCGCTTCGCTCCGCTTCGCTCGACCCCGAGGTCGGACATTTCGCTCCGCCTCGCTCGACCCCGAGGTCGGACAGACTCGTCGGACCGAGCTCGAAGCGACCACGCCATTAATGTTGCCGGCCATCTCCCCAACCGTAAAAGCGCCTGGCCGTACACAGCAGTACTGCCACCGTGCCGAAAGTCTTCGTGATGGGACGCGCACGCCCGGCGCCCATGCGCTGCAGTACACTGCCGCCGCGCCAACTTGCGTCGTCCTGGAGAGACAAAAGGAACGGAGGCTGATATTTTCCCTGAGACGAAACATTTCACTCGGCGAGCTCCTTTGCTCTTCTGCGCGCTCGTCTCTCTGCTCTCGTCTCCACTCCTTTCCACCTTTACCGCCGAAGAGCTCCGCAGGGCCCGAAGCAGAGCAAGCTTCTCTCGTGCTCAGGTGCGCTCGGTAAGCCTTGCCCTGCCGACGGTTCCATCGTCCGTCGTTATCGTCTCTAACCGCCGCCCCATTCTTCCGCAGTATTTCAGCAGTAGCGGCGCGTCGACATCTCTTTCCGACGACCGGTCTCCGTTGCTGTTCTTTTCCACCGACAGCCCTCTGGTAATCTTTGCCGTCCGACCAGTCTAGCTAGTCCCGTCTACCGAAGCAACACACTAAAGTTTGTTAGAGAGAAATTCATGCAACTTCACTCATCTGTTAATATAAGTTACCTTGCATCTTCATATAGGAATCGAGCTGCAGACGGCCACCGAGGCTGAGGAGGATTTCCCCGCTGCCGACCCCGCCAACGACTGTGCTAACTTCTCCCCGAACCGAGGCAAGCCCCGGTGCACACCTAAGATTTAAGTTTTACTTTGTCACTATCCTTGTAGGTCTGTTTGTGCATTACGTTGAGGAGTTGTTTGACACCTAGTTGCATAGCCTTAGTAGGAGTTCCTATGGGATAACTCAGTAGCGTCAGCTAAGCGCTAGCATGCCTTGCTAATATTAGGAATCGGTAGCATATGAGTAGTATGGAGACTACTCATTCGATAGCTAAAATCTTGTGGGAGGGGTGACTGTCACATGTGTAGTCTTTAAGGAATGGGCACAAAATATGACATTAACTGTTGGTCAATATTGCTGAATGGATTAAATTAACAATGGTACTGAATGTCGGCACCCATGGGCAAGTATTAAGTTGTGTACCGAATGCATACTGGCATATGGGACCCAGGAAACCGACGTAGCTCATTGCGCAGTGTTTGGACAATTGGCCGTCTCTTTTTCCGGGTGAACGGACCAGTAGGGTGGATGAATTCGCATTTCTGTTTTTCTTGGGCATGTGCTAGTGGGAAAGGCTTGGGGCCGTACAGGAACGCAGGACGTTGCCTGGAGGACCATGTCCTTGGAGAGATGGATGTTGGACCAACTCTGTCGCGATGCAGTGAAAGGTGGCCACGTGCGACTCGTGGAGTGCGCACGTGTCGTGTTATTCGGGTTTCTCCTGCAGGATGTACATCGATTATAATCGCCGCCCCTCACGGTTAAGAGTACCCGCTTGTCCACTGTGTCACATCTTGCCGAGAATGTGGGTTGTATGGTGGGAAAACCGATGTATTGGGATCTCAATAAATTGTATTGCAACCATGTTTGTTTAGTATTAAGAGCACATTTTACTTCTGCTAGTGAACTCTTAAAATCTTGGCTAAAAACCTGAAAATAGGATTTACCATTAGTGCCGTTTTTGCAAATACTTAGCCTGCTGCCACAAATACTCCCTGCATACTAGGAGTCGGCCTTAGAAGGCCTATTGACGGGTAAGACTTGCTGAGCGTCAGTCGCTCACGGTTTGTTGATTGTTGTTTTGCAGGTAATAGTGCTGACTGTAGCCAGGGTGGTTGGGAAGAGGAGACGCCCTCGGAGTGGACCTTCGAGTGGGTCCCCGCTTCGCCCTCCCGTGGAGATTAAACACCATCGGGCTGGGGTGTTTAATCGAGGCGTCGAGTGTTAGATTTTTTGCTTCCGCTGAAAGCCACGTGTTTGTTATCAAAACTACGTTTCCGCACTTCCAAAACTTCTGGAATCAGTTGTAATATAACCTGAATTAATGTATCTTCAAGTCATTTATGCGAGTCCTTGTTAATTATTGTACTGCAAAGTCACTTGTTTCGGCAAGCGGCCCCCCCGAATGATCCTGGATGAGCAACCGTACGATTTTATCGGACGGGGTTGCGACAGCTGGTATCAGAGCTATTTGGGGGTTAGTACTCTAATTAACGAGGCATGTTTTCAAAAATTGCGCTACGGTGAGGTACGGTATAGAACAGCCCTTAGTGGAGGTTAGAGTTAGGAAGGTGGCAAGCTAACTGTGCATTCATGCATTTTACCTTCCTGTAAGTTTATGATTATGTAACGACGCACCAACGAACTACGCGAAGGTACGTGTTACAATTTTTGCAACGACGCACCATCGAACTACAACGAAGGTACGGAGTCCTGCCGTGGGATAATATTCACGGTCGCTTGGTGTTCGCGTTGCTGGTTCACCCATCTTGCCTGAGATGCTTTTCATGGCCGCTAACGGCAAGGCGTTACTGGTTGCCGCCGGTTGCCATGAGTCGTGACTATCATGGCCATATTGCATACCTGCTCTGTGATGTGATTTTCTGCAGGTACACTAACTATCGTTAGGCCGTGTAGAAAACGCCTTGTTTTGAGAGAACGAGTAGTGCCACCGGAGTCCCGAACTAGGTTTTCTTTTTGGTGAGGACGAATAGGTCGCATCATTCTTTTCCTTTTTCATGGTACTAAAAATGGTAAATCTTGAAACAACAAGAAACGTAAAATTCGCCTCCTTGTGTTCAGCTTGGTTCTTGTTCTCTGAAGGCTGATCCAGTCCTTGGAACTATCGTTGAAATCATTTTCTTAAGGGGGAAGGTGCCCCTCTGTTCTGGAAAGGACATCGGACCATCCGGTGCCGGACCGGACAGTCCGAAGACACTCCCTCTGGAATTTTTTTTTAGGCCACCGGACATTCCGATGTGGGATCGGACCTTCCGGTGAACACCTCTCTGGACTGAAATCAACCAAGCCGGGATTTCAGCAATGAGTCATTTTCCAAAGCTTGTAGTTTCGCGCCTGTTATTCTAAAAATGTGAATGGGCACAATTTGGAAGGGTGTGAAAAATATCTACGACTTTTGTCGTTGGGAAATCTTGTGTTTCCAATCCCCACTACAGGAAAAATGTGTTTTTCTCTCTGCTGCCATAGCAGGACAGAAACCTGTTGTTGTTCAGGAAATCCCATCCTCGATTGATTCTTTCCATTTTAGGTCTTGCACATTATTCCTCATTTGGTCGAGAAATGAGTTGTAGTGTAGGACTTGCGCCTCTCATTTTGGAAATGAGGGCTAATTGTTCAACTTCTTACACAGATGGCAGGACGTACTCGTGGATCGAGCGGGCAGGACCAGGCTAGTGGCTCTAATCTTCCTCCACCGCCACCCCCACCTCCAGGAATGTGGGAACAGTTCTTGGCCACCCAACAGCAGCTCATGCAAGTCCTGATCGAGCAAAATCGTCAGGGTGATCGTCAGCGTGCACAAGCACCCCCGCCAGAGAGCTCCTTTGGGGATTTCTCGGCCGTCCATCCGCCAACCTTCGCGGATGCAGCTGACCCACTGGACGCTGACAACTGGCTGCACACCATCGAGTCCAAGTTTGAGCTCCTTCACTGCACCGAGCATCAGAAGACTCTCTTCGCGGCTCAACAACTCCGTGGACCGGCGAGAGCGTGGTGGTTTAATTACACTACCTCTCTTCCCGATGGCCACCAAGTGCAATGGACGGAGTTCCGGGAAGCTTTCAGAGCACATCATATTCCTGAGGGCCTCATACAGCGCAAGGCGCGCGAATTTGAAGAGCTGCGCCAAGGCCACATGAGTGTCCACGAGTACTCGCGCAAGTTTAACTACCTGGCGCAGTACGCTGGGCACCACGTGGACACGGACGCCAAGAAAAGGAGCTGTTTCATGAAGGGCCTAAACTCCAAGTTACGTGATCGCCTAGCCCTCCACCACAGCGCCAATTTCAACGCATTGGTGAGCGCTGCCATTGTCCAAGAGGATGCCATTCGCGCCCATCAAGAAGAGAAGAAGCGCAAACAGCCAGCTGGAGGTCCCCCTGGGAATCAGCAGCCCCAGAGGTATCGTCTAGCCATTACGACTCCTACGGGCCAGAGGTACAAAGCTCCGGTGCCACCGGGTGGAAATTTTCGCCCGTCATTCCAGCAGCGGTCCGTAGCACGTCAAGGCCAGCAAACGGGTTCTCAAGCCGGAAGCTCCCGACAGTCGGCTCCAAATTCTCACCCGCCGTAGCCGTACAGCAACACGGGGTCGAGGCCGTGTTACAACTGCGGTCGTCCTGGGCATTTCGCCAAGGATTGCCGGCAACCTCCCCGTCAGCAAGGTCATGTCCAGCAGAGCGACCCCCGCAACAACAACAATTCCCGTCCCCAGCCTGCCGGGGGCGCACCTACTCAGGGCCGTGTCAATCACACTGTGGCTGAGGAAGTTCAAGAAGGTGAACAAGTCCTTGCGGGTATGTTTTCTGTTCGAAAGCAGCCTGTTTTCGTTTTATTTGATTCGGGTGCCACCCATAATTTCATTAGTAGGGCGTGTGTCCAAAGGTGTGGTGTTCTCACCGCTATCACTAAAACCCCCTACATTATTACCTCACCCGCCGGAAAAATATCTACCACATTAAAAGTCCACCAAGCACCACTAAATCTGGGCGGAAAAATATTTAAACCCCAATTCATCGTTCTTGACCACCATGGCATAGACATAATCTTAGGCATGGGTTGGATGGTGTACCATAATGCCGTGTTGCATATTTCCTCTCGAGAGATTCAATTAAACTCCCCTATACACGGCTCCATATCCTTTCATGTTGCACCACCCACTCCCAAGTCACCTAGCCTTCATCAAGTTTCTGGTAAAAAGTTGGAGGATATTCCGGTCGTGTGTGAATTTCCCGATGTATTTCCGGATGATTTACCGGGACTGCCACCCGATCGTGATGTTGAGTTCAAGATTGAACTTCAACCCGGTACAGCTCCTATCTCCCGAAGGCCGTATAGGATGGCTCCAAATGAGTTGGCAGAATTGAAAATCCAGTTAAAGGAGCTACTGGACAAGGGATTTATTCGGCCTAGTTCATCTCCATGGGGCTGTCCCGCCATATTTGTGAAGAAGAAGGATGAGACCCTGAGACTCTGTGTTGATTATCGACCGTTGAATGCGGTCACCATCAAAAACAAATATCCCTTGCCCCGCATAGACATCCTGTTCGATCAGCTCGTGGGCGCCAAGGTTTTCTCTAAAGTAGATCTGCGCTCGGGGTATCATCAAATAAAAATCCGTCCGGAGGACATTCCCAAGACTGCCTTTTCTACAAGGTATGGCCTCTACGAATACCTTGTCATGTCCTTCGGTTTGACCAATGCTCCAGCCCACTTCATGTATCTAATGAATTCGGTTTTCATGCCCGAGCTGGACAAATTCGTCGTGGTCTTCATCGACGACATCCTTATTTATTCCAAGTCGGAGGAAGAGCATGCGGAACATCTTCGTATTGTTCTCCAGAGGCTGCGGGAACATAAGTTGTACGCCAAATTCAGCAAATGTGACTTTTGGTTGAAAGAAGTACAGTTCCTTGGTCATGTGATTTCCGCCGAAGGTATCTCTGTTGACCCAAGCAAGGTGAAAGATGTGCTTGACTGGAAGTCCCCAAAGTGCGTCAAAGATGTTCGCAGTTTCCTTGGGCTTGCTGGATACTATCGACGGTTCGTCCCGAACTTTTCAAAGATCTCCAAGCCCATGACGGAACTGCTTCACAAAGGGATCGCCTTCTATTGGAGTGATTCTTGTGATGAGGCTTTTCAAACTCTCAAGAAACACTTAACCACCGCTCCAGTTTTGGCTCAACCGGACATCACCAAACCGTTTGATGTTTATTGTGATGCTTCTGGCACGGGCCTGGGATGTGTATTGATGCAAGACGGTCGCGTCATTGCCTATGGATCAAGACAGCTGCGACGTCATGAGTTAAATTATCCCACTCATGATTTGGAACTCGCCGCAGTTGTGTTTGCCTTAAAAATCTGGAGGCATTATCTTCTTGGGAATCTCGTACACTTGTACACGGATCACAAAAGCTTGAAGTATATTTTTTCCCAAGATGATCTGAATATGAGGCAAAGAAGGTGGATGGAATTGATCAAAGACTATGAATTAGAAATCCATTACCATCCGGGCAAAGCGAATGTTGTGGCTGATGCCCTAAGTCGCAAGGCTGGGTGTAATTCCACTATAGCTCAAGCTTCTACCACTGTTCTCTGTTGTAGTCCAGAAGAACCAAGTCTTCATATCGTTCCCCATGGGGCATTGTATAATTTGGCTCTCATTCCTACCCTCCGTGAGGAAGTAGTTGCAGCACAGAAGGTTGATAAGGGGATGGAAAAGATCCGCGCTCGAATAGGCAGCAGCAAAATGAAGTGTTTCCGCCTTGACGAGGAAGGTGTTCTGTGGTTCAACAACCGTCTGGTCGTACCAAAGGATTTTGAGCTGCGGAAGAAAATCATGGATGAGGCTCACCTCTCCAAGTATGCTATCCATCCAGGTAGCAATAAGATGTACCAAGACCTGCGAAGGAAATTTTGGTGGATTCGAATGAAGCGCGAAGTCGCTCGGTATGTTGCTGAGTGCAACACATGTCGCCAGGTCAAAGCAGATCATCTGAAGAGTGCTGGTCCGTTGCAGCCTCTCAGTGTGCCATCATGGAAATGGGAAGACATTAGTATGGATTTTATCGTCGGTCTTCCGTTCACTGCTCAGAAACACGATTCTATTTGGGTGATAGTCGATCGACTAACCAAATCTGCTCACTTCATCCCGGTGCATACCCGGTATAGTGCGAGGAAATACGCAGAGTTGTATATCTTCCGCGTTATGTGCCTCCATGGTGTTCCAAAGACCATCATTTCTGATCGGGGTACCCAGTTTGTGAGCCGTTTCTGGGAACAATTTCATGAAGCACTTGGTACCAAGTTAATTCATGGTTCAGCTTATCACCCGCAAACCGATGGTCAAACAGAGCGTGTAAATCAAGTTCTGGAAGATATGCTTCGCGCATCGGTGCTGACCCATGGGAAGAATTGGGAAGAGTGCTTACCATTGGCTGAGTTTTCGTACAACAATAGCTATCAAGAGAGCATTAAGATGTCTCCATTCGAGGCGTTGTATGGTCAGCCATGTCGCACGCCTTTAAATTGGTCTGAGGCAGGAGAAAGAGTAATTTTTGGACCCGATTTGGTGACTCAAGCCGAAGGGAAAGTGAGGGCTATTCAAGAAAATTTGCGAGCTGCAAGGTCCCGGCAGAAAAGTTATGCCGACAAAAGGCGTCGACCATTAACTTTTGAAGTGGGTGATCACGTCTATCTTCGTGTGTCACCAACAAAAGGTGTCCAACGCTTTGGCATTAAGGGCAAGTTAGCTCCAAGATTCATTGGACCTTTCAAAATCGTCGAGCGATGTGGTCCCGTAGCATATCGATTGGAGCTGCCCTCTCATATGTCGGGAATTCACAACATCTTTCATGTCTCTCAGCTCCGGAAGTGTTTGAAGCTGCCCGAACAAGTGGTCATCCCGGATGTTGAATTAATCCAAGAGGACCTCACATGTCCGGAGATGCCGATGAAGATACTTGATCGGAAGGATCGCGTAACTCGCCGGAGAACCAAAACTTTCTTCAAGGTGCAGTGGACAAATCATTCGGAAGATGAGGCTACCTGGGAAAGTGAAGAATTTCTTCATTCACAGTTCCCGGAATTCATGGCATCGGTCGTAAAATAGTCATCGGTCCCCCCCTTGTAGCGTTTCCTCGAAATCTCGGGACGAGATTTTCTTAAGGGGGAAGGGCTGTAACATCCCGAACTAAATTCTCGCTAAATCTCTTGTCAATAAAGACTTAATGGTGTTCTATAAAAATCTCAAAACCCTAAGTAATGAAATCATAGGATCTAATCAAAAGAACTTAAATTCAAAATTTAACTTGAAATCCAATCTTTATTGTCTTTCTGCTTCTCACTTGCTTTCGCCCGTGTACCGCCGGCCTTGCTCCGCTCCGAGCAGGAATGAGCGCCGTCCGGTCTCCTCTGTTCTCCCCACTGCAAGCCGCCGCCCGAGTCCCTGCTCTCCCCCGGGTGCCGCTTCTCTGTTCTTTTCCATGTCTTC
Source organism: Oropetium thomaeum (assembly GCA_001182835.1). Taxonomy (NCBI): domain Eukaryota; kingdom Viridiplantae; phylum Streptophyta; class Magnoliopsida; order Poales; family Poaceae; genus Oropetium; species Oropetium thomaeum. The sequence continues at coordinate 103,243 of LFJQ01000133.1, read as the reverse complement.
CCGACCCCGTCGTTTGTGAGTCCGATTCGCCCGACCTCCGACCCAGAGGTCGGGGAAATTTTCGCGATTCGCCCGACCTCCGACCCAGAGGTCGGACGATTTTCGCGATTCGCCCGACCTCCGACCCAGAGGTCGGATGACTTTTTGCGTTTTGCCCGACCTCCGACCCTGAGGTCGGAGAAATTTTCCGATTCGCCCGACCCCGACCCCCAGTGGTCGGACGCTCATTCCGTCTCGGCCGATCTTTCGTCAGCACGCTCCGCCTCGCTCGACCCCGAGGTCGGACATTTCGCTCCGCCTCGCTCGACCCCGAGGCCGGACCAGCCGTACGCTCCGCTTCGCTCGACCCTGAGGTCGGACAAGCCGTTTCGCTCGACCCTGAGGTCGGACAAGCCGATTCGCTCCGCTTCGCTCGACCCCGAGGTCGGACATTTCGCTCCGCCTCGCTCAACCCCGAGGTCGGACAGACTCGTCGGACCGAGCTCGAAGCGACCACGCCATTAATGTTGCCGGCCATCTCCCCAACCGTAAAAGCGCCTGGCCGTACACAGCAGTACTGCCACCGTGCCGAAAGTCTTCGTGATGGGACGCGCACGCCCGGCGCCCATGCGCTGCAGTACACTGACGCCGCGCCAACTTGCGTCGTCCTGGAGAGACAAAAGGAACGGAGGCTGATATTTTCCCTGAGACGAAACATTTCACTCGGCGAGCTCCTTTGCTCTTCTGCGCGCTCGTCTCTCTGCTCTCGTCTCCACTCCTTTCCACCTTTACCGCCGAAGAGCTCCGCAGGGCCCGAAGCAGAGCAAGCTTCTCTCGTGCTCAGGTGCGCTCGGTAAGCCTTGCCCTGCCGACGGTTCCATCGTCCGTCGTTATCGTCTCTAACCGCCGCCCCATTCTTCCGCAGTATTTCAGCAGTAGCGGCGCGTCGACATCTCTTTCCGACGACCGGTCTCCGTTGCTGTTCTTTTCCACCGACAGCCCTCTGGTAATCTTTGCCGTCCGACCAGTCTAGCTAGTCCCGTCTACCGAAGCAACACAGTAAAGTTTGTTAGAGAGAAATTCATGCAACTTCACTCATCTGTTAATATAAGTTACCTTGCATCTTCATATAGGAACCGAGCTGCAGACGGCCACCGAGGCTGAGGAGGATTTCCCCGCTGCCGACCCCGCCAACGACTGTGCTAACTTCTCCCCGAACCGAGGCAAGCCCCGGTGCACACCTAAGATTTAAGTTTTACTTTGTCACTATCCTTGTAGGTCTGTTTGTGCATTACGTTGAGGAGTTGTTTGACACCTAGTTGCATAGCCTTAGTAGGAGTTCCTATGGGATAACTCAGTAGCGTCAGCTAAGCGCTAGCATGCCTTGCTAATATTAGGAATCGGTAGCATATGAGTAGTATGGAGACTACTCATTCGATAGCTAAAATCTTGTGGGAGGGGTGACTGTCACATGTGTAGTCTTTAAGGAATGGGCACAAAATATGACATTAACTGTTGGTCAATATTGCTGAATGGATTAAATTAACAATGGTACTGAATGTCGGCACCCATGGGCAAGTATTGAGTTGTGTACCGAATGCATACTGGCATATGGGACCCAGGAAACCGACGTAGCTCATTGCGCAGTGTTTGGACAATTGGCCATCTCTTTTTCCGGGTGAACGGACCAGTAGGGTGGATGAATTCGCATTTCTTTTTTTCTTAGGCATGTGCTAGTGGGAAAGGCTTGGGGCCGTACAGGAACGCAGGACGTTGCCTGGAGGACCATGTCCTTGGAGAGATGGATGTTGGACCAACTCTGTCGCGATGCAGTGAAAGGTGGCCACGTGTGACTCGTGGAGTGCGCACGTGTCGTGTTATTCGGGTTTCTCCTGCAGGATGTACATCGATTATAATCGCCGCCCCTCACGGTTAAGAGTACCCGCTTGTCCACTGTGTCACATCTTGCCGAGAATGTGGGTTGTATGGTGGGAAAACCGATGTATTGGGATCTCAATAAATTGTATTGCAACCATGTTTGTTTAGTATTAAGAGCACATTTTACTTCTGCTAGTGAACTCTTAAAATCTTGGCTAAAAACCTGAAAATAGGATTTACCATTAGTGCCGTTTTTGCAAATACTTACCCTGCTGCCACAAATACTCCCTGCATACTAGGAGTCGGCCTTAGAAGGCCTATTGACGGGTAAGACTTGCTGAGCGTCAGTCGCTCACGGTTTGTTGATTGTTGTTTTGCAGGTAATAGTGCTGACTGTAGCCAGGGTGGTTGGGAAGAGGAGACGCCCTCGGAGTGGACCTTCGAGTGGGTCCCCGCTTCGCCCTCCCGTGGAGATTAAACACCATCGGGCTGGGGTGTTTAATCGAGGCGTCGAGTGTTAGATTTTTTGCTTCCGCTGAAAGCCACGTGTTTGTTATCAAAACTACGTTTCCGCACTTCCAAAACTTCTGGAATCAGTTGTAATATAACCTGAATTAATGTATCTTCAAGTCATTTATGCGAGTCCTTGTTAATTATTGTACTGCAAAGTCACTTGTTTCGGCAAGCGGCCCCCCCGAATGATCCTGGATGAGCAACCGTACGATTTTATCGGACGGGGTTGCGACAGGTTCGCAAGACGAAAAAGGCTCTGGGTTCTTGGACTCAATTTGGCAAGGATGTGAAGGATCAATTCGGTGCTTATGAGTACCCCAAAGCGATGCAGGACTTGCTGAATCTCCGGCAACAAGGTACGGTGGAGGAATATATTGCTAGTTTCGAAGAGGCTCGCTATGCCATCGCAGTTCATAACCCTGAGTTGGATGAGGTCTTCTTTGTGTCTCAGTTTCTCAAGGGACTTAAACCTGACATTCAGTATGCAGTTATGTCTCAAGTGCCTGGAACTATGAACCGAGCTATACTCTTGGCTAATATTCAGCAGGAGTTGCAGGAGAAGACCAAACTTAAGTTCCAGAAGCCTCCATATTTGACCAAACCTGGTGGTTCTGCAAAGGGAGAGCTCAAAGCTACTCAACCTGCTATTGACTTGAGCAAGGAGCGGCAGGTGCGGGATTACAGGCGTGCTCATGGCTTATGTTATGCCTGTGGTGACAAATTCGATGCAAATCATTCTGCTGTTTGTCCAAAGCGCGTGCACCACTCTGTGCATATGCTGTCCACTTCAGATATGGAGATGATCCTTTCTGATGAAGTGTTGCTTCAGCTGAATGCTGCCGACCAAGAATTGGACCTCTGTCATCTCTCTCTGAATGCCATTGCGGGTACTGAATCTGACAATTGTCTCAGACTCAGAGCTATGGTGGGCAATCAGGTTTTCTTGCTGTTGGTGGATTCTGGAAGCTCTACTAGTTTTTTGAACTCATCCTTTCTGCTGAAGGCAGGTTTATTCTCCCAACCCTGTTCCCCAGTGCAAGTGAAGGTGGCTAATGGTGATTTCCTGGAATGCAATCAAATGGTTCCTCAACTTGAGTGGTGGTGTGCTGGTCACACTTTCCACACTGACATGAAGATTCTAAACCTTGGCGCCTATGATGCCATTCTGGGTTATGATTGGTTAACCGCTCACAGCCCAATGCAGTGTGATTGGAAGCACAAACAAATGGAATTCTTGCACAATGGGCACCTGATCAAACTCTCTGGTGTTCCCACTCCTACACTTTCTGCTCTGACTGAACTGTCAGCACCCCAATTAGACAAGTGGCTGAGAGGCAATGAAGTATGGGCTATGGCAGTGGTGGAGATGGTTACTCCATCTGTTGAAGTTCCTGTTCCCTCGTCGGTGTCAGCTCTTTTGCAGGAATTTCAGGATGTTTTTGATGATCCTAAACAGTTACGACCACCTCGGACTTATGATCACACTATTCCTCTATTTCCAGGGGCTATCCCAGTGAACACTAAACCTTATCGATATTCTCCTCAACACAAGACTGAGATTGAAAAACAGGTAGCTGATTTACTTGCTTCTGGCTTAATTGTACCTAGTGTTAGTCCTTTTGCCTCTCCAGTCTTGTTGGTTCAGAAGAAAGATGCCTCTTGGCGGTTTTGTGTGGATTATCGGAAACTGAATTCTCTGACCATTAAGAATAGGTTTCCCATGCCTTTAGTGGAGGAAATCATTGATGAACTTGGGGGGGCCAAATATTTTTCTAGTTTGGATCTTCGGGCTGGGTACCACCAAATTAGAATGCATGTGGATGATGAAAGCAAAACTGCTTTTAAAACCCACCATGGCCATTATCAGTTCAAGGTCATGCCTTTAGGTTTGTGTAATGCACCGGCCACGTTCCTGTGCTATGAACTCTATTCTGGCTCCTTTTCTGCGAAAATTTACCATGGTTTTCATTGACGATATCTTGGTATATTCTGCTACTCTGGAAGAACATCTCATTCATCTCAGGACAGTATTGGAGCTTCTAAGAGAGCACAAATTTTTTCTGAAGCGCTCTAAGTGTCATTTTGCTCAGCAAGAACTCATTTACCTTGGACATATTATTTCTCAAGAAGGAGTGGTTACTGATCCTAGTAAAACCAGTGCCATGCTACAATGGCCAGTGCCTACTACTGTGACTGATCTCAGAGGATTTCTGGGTCTCACTGGATATTATCGCCGCTTTGTGAAAGATTACGGCTCCATTGCCAAACCACTCACTTCCCTTCTCAAGAAGACACAATTTCAGTGGTCGGAAACAGCTCAGTTGGCCTTTGATGCTCTTAAGTCAGCAATGACTCAAACTCCTGTTCTCGCTCTGCCCAATTTCAATTTACCGTTTGTGATTGAAACTGATGCATCTGATGTGGGCTTTGGGGCTGTTCTGATGCAACAAGGCCGACCACTGGCTTATCTCAGTAAGGCTTTGAGTGAAAAGAACAAGCATCTCTCCATTTATGAAAAAGAATTTTTAGCCTTATTGTTGGCGGTGGACCGATGGAGGCCTTATTTGCAAAGAGGGGAGTTTATTATCAGGACTGATCACCAGAGCTTGGCATTCCTGGCTGATCAAAAGCTCCAATCTAATTTACAGAAGAAAGCCATGGGCAAACTGATGGGCTTACAATTCAAGATTGTATACCGCAAAGGGAAAGAAAATGTAGCCGCTGATGCACTATCAAGAGTGGGTCATCTCTTTGCTCTTCACTCTATCTCTGAAGTACAACCTCTATGGATCCAGGAGGTTCTCAATTCTTATGCTACTGATGGAGAGGCGCAGCAGTTGTTGGCCCAGCTAGCGGTGCATAGTCCAAATGAAGATGGCTTCTCTTTGCAGCAGGGTATCATACGCAAACATGATAAAATTTGGATTGCTAACAATTCTGCCCTGCGCACCAAACTGGTTGCTGCCCTCCATGACAGTGCTATTGGTGGCCATTCTGGGATCTCGGCCACTTATCATCGAGTCCAGAAATATTTCTACTGGAAAGGAGCTAAGGCTGATGTTGCTGATTTCATCAAGCAATGTACTATTTGTCAACAGGACAAAGCTGAACGTATTCATCCTCCTGGTCTGTTACAACCCCTCCCTGTTCCTGCAGGAGCTTGGCAGGATGTGACTATGGATTTTATCGAGGGCTTACCCAAGTCTGAGGGCTATAACACTATCCTGGTGGTCGTGGACAGATTCTCCAAATATGCTCATTTCTTCCCTCTGAAACACCCATTCTCAGCTAAAGATGTGGCTCAGGTCATGTTGGATAATGTGGTCAAGCTCCACGGTTTACCCAAGTCCATTGTCTCTGATCGAGACAAGATTTTCACCGGTGCGTTCTGGAAAGCTCTATTCCAACAGCTGGATACTAAATTGGCCCTTAGCACTGCTTATCATCCGCAAACGGATGGACAGAGTGAAAGAGTAAATCAGTGTTTGGAAATGTACTTGCGTTGTGCGGTTCATGCTGCCCCTGTTAAGTGGAAAGCCTGGTTACCTCTTGCGGAATTCTGGTACAACTCTTCATTTCACACAGCTTTAGGGTGCTCTCCTTTCAAAGTGTTGTACGGTTATGACGCCCCTTTTGCTGCTGCTCCATTAAGTTCCCCGGTGGATGACCATTCAGTCGAACAATTGTTGGCTGATCGTGCTGCTCACACTGAGCTGCTCAAGACTCATCTTGCTGCTGCTCAAAACAGAATGAAACTTCAGGCTGATCGTCATCGCACCAACCGAGAGTTTTCTATTGGCGACTTGGTTCTGGTTAAGCTTCAGCCTTATGCGCAACAGACAGTGGTGAATCGACCCTGTCCTAAACTGGCCTTCAAGTTCTTCGGCCCTTACAAGATTCTGGAGAAGATTGGTGCAGTTGCTTACAAGCTGGAACTCCCACCACAAGCTCAGGTGCACCCTGTTTTCCATGTTTCACAACTCAAGCCCTACACTGCCAAGTATTCCCCAGTGTATGCTCAGTTACCCCACGTTGCTGATCTCAATCAAGACAACGTGCAACCCGAGTGCATTTTGGATCGGCGCTTGGTGAAGAAAGGTAATCAAGCTATTCCTCAAATTCTGGTGAAATGGTCGACGCTTGGTGAGGAGTTTGCCACCTGGGAGGACTACTATGTTTTGAAATCAAGATTTCCATCGGCGCTTGTTTGGGGGCAAACAAGTTCTGACCCCGGGGGAGGTGTGACGATCGTACCGTCGCCGGTTGTCACGGACAAGGTTCAGTAAGGAAGGCGGACATTCATGCTTTACGTGTTTACGCTTTACAAACAGAAATAGGAATTTTATGTAATCGTGCGAGCCGGATGGCTAGTGGTGTTTGGCTATAAAAGCCGAGGTTGTAACAAACTGGGGATCATCCAGAAAGTGAAATGAAAACCGATCGTAACAACCTTCGTGTTGTTTGCGTGTGTCTGCTGCTCGCCTGACTCGCTCGTCGGCGACGCCCCTGAGTTGTCTCACGCCGCGGTGGTTGCGCGCCGCCGGCCACGGGTCATCACAAGGCCATCGAGTTGCAGCTTGCCGTAGAACGCGTTCGCCGTGGGAGGCGGCAGCCGCCGCAGGCGGGTGATGGAGCGGCGCCGCTCGCGGAGCTCCGCGTGTGCGCGGACGGCGCGCGGCCAGGGCGGCGCATCCGAATGGCGTCTCGGAGGTGCTGCGTGAGATGGCCCGCATCGCCGCCGTGCGAAAGATCTTCGTGTTGCTGGCGGACTATGAAAATCTGCGTGAGGATCCGTCTCGGATTAACGATAACGATTCGGTGAATTTGGTTCAGATTTCGATTTTTGAATTTTGAGCGGTCTTTTAAACGGTTTCGTGGTTTTCATGGTTTTTTTTAAACTGCCGGTGAGCGATGTCCACGGCTATAATGGTTTTGTAAACCTCGCCCTTACCGTCATTTATCGGTTGAATATAGGGATAATACTTTCTGTGTCTTTGCATTCAAATGAATATTGGTTGTTTCAGGTTTTTATATCGTTGGAGGTCAATTATGGGGACCGAACCCTGTCAAGTCTACCACAAATGTGCATCAATGACATAATAGCATAATAGGGCTAGCGGATACATAAATGTTACGATTTGGAAATTTACCTTTAATTTTAACAATCAGTCTGGACGTCCAACTCAATAGAATAAAAGAAAGTCCTACATTGCTTAATTAAAGAGAGTAAGACCAACTTGAGTCTTGAAATCAATAATAACCGAATTAACATTTTTACGCTAAGCGAGAACGGAAAAAATAAAATTTATTATTATTAAATGAGATCCACACTAAATTTGAGCGGATCTGGAGCCGTATTTTCGAGCTGAGGCGTTACAGGTCATGTATGTGCCAGTTATGAAGGGTATGGTCGTGTAAGGGACAGGAACGTGGGTACGTAAGCATATATGGGACACGTCATTGACTGTTAACTGAATGTACGGGACGTACGTCAATACCGAATGTATCGATGTGATTGAGAGAGACAATCCTATACGTCTTCCACTTGAGGTAAATTGCTCCGCTGCTCGATGGGGACATCAAGTTTCAAAGAAGAAAGATATAATGACCCAACCCAGTAGAACAAAAGATAATCCTACATTACTTATCTAGGGGAGCAAGACCAATTTAAAAGATAAGTCTTCAAAACAATAATAGTCGGTTAACCTTTTTACACAAAGCGAGGAGGAAGCATAAGAGTTATTATTATTAGGTGAGAGTCGCACTAAGTATGAGCAGGTCTGAAGCCGTATTTCAAGCAAAGGTGTTGCACTATGTAGAACACCGTGGGGTTCTCTTGCTTCTGATTGACGGGCTATTTTGATCCGTTCATCCAACATCAAACATTATATATTGTTTCATCCGGAAACTTCATCGCGTACCGTCCCAATGCTGCCATTGCCTACCATGAGCATGATTTTAAAAAGGGATAAACTTTGTATGACACTTCAATTTCACACAAATTCTTTATGACATTGAAAGACCAAACATCGAGTTACAAATTTAATTCTGTCTATAACATTAATGTTATAGTTCTAATAAAGAAAATAAAAAAACATTGTACTTTGGAATCCAAAAATATACTAAATTTTTTATGGCGCTACACTACAATATATTTAATCATGTATGACGATTTTTAGGATTATGACGAACCTTTTGTGATGATCCTTTTGTCATAAAAGAGGTATAGTGACAAGAAATGTCACAATCAGAATATCACAATTACTAATTGTGACGATTTTCAGAATAACATCATAATTACAAGCTTTTTTGGTCAATGTATTCCTATGGTAAACTCATTTCTACAAATTTTCTTTTTGATCGGAGTTAAAATTCAGAAATAATTAATTCAAATATATCATAGTCACATTATTTGAATTATTAAAATAGTTATACTTTGACATAAACTGTGAAACTTGGTTCATTGCTGTATGTAAAGTCGATGGTCACCACAAAATTATGGTCATTACGTGTTGCTTTTAAATTTATGAAGTTTAAAAATTTGACTTGAATTTAAATTATTAAATTATGTTCATATATTTTTAGTGAAAAGGAGTCTACATAATTTTAAAGTGATCAGGATTGTAAAAGAGATGTTTGGACTAAGTTTTAAAATTTATTTCAAAACATAACTATTTTAAATATTCTATATTATTTATGGTAGATTAAAACATCATAATTTTAAATCAAAATATTTTTAAATTTAATCATTTCAAAGAGTAAAGCTGTAGAATATAATTTCACCTGCTGTAAAAAAATGTTTGGAACCTTTTTTAGATTTTAGAAGTATTATAATTTTCTTTATTTAAACTGTCGGTGTTCGTTACTGCCGACGAGTAAATTTATCGTGGGATACGCGTTTTGGGTTCCGATGGTTCGCAAGAGGACACAAGGGTTATACTGGTTCGGGCAACGATGCCTTACGTCCATTTTCCGAACTGCTCGTGTTACTTGCGACAAAGCTTGTAGTAGGGGTTACAAGCGGGCGAGAGAGGGAAAGTTTTCCAAATCTCTTAAGTGTGGATCAATGGATCGTGCGTGTGTACCTGACTTCGACTAGAGTGAGCTCGTAAACCTTGCCAGCCTATTTTATCCTCCTGGCTTCCTCCTCCTTATATACCATGAAGAAAGGAGGCCCAGGTCCACCAGGCGGGTCCTGGCCGTACGCCCAAGTTGGGCTGCGCCACGACGGATGACGCTCATGGCATGGCGGTGCCTCTTCTGTACAATGGAATGGCGCGTATTGTCGATCGCAGGTATCCCGTCCCGTATGGGAGAACACCCCTGTTAGCGTTGGCGGGGTGACGCCGTAGTCGTGGTCGTCGCTCGGGGACGTCCCATCGCAATGGGCGATGAGTCTCTGACCGGTGCTGTAGCAGCGGCGCCCATCTTTTGGGCGGTGCACGTCGTGTGCATTTAACACCCACTTGCCTGAGCGATCGACGGCTCTACCTGTCAGCGAGCGTCGATGTGTCAGGCATTTATTGCCCAACAGTCACCGTCCCGCCTACCCGTGGTGTGATGGGCGATTTGCTCGACCCTGGGGTCGGGCGAGGCGGAGACGCGTCTGCTCGACCCCAATGAAGACGGGGTCGAGCGCGCTGCCCGTACGTGGAGGATCCGACCCCCCCTGAGGGGGTCGGACGAGGCGGAGATCGCCTGTTGGCACGGTCTGTCGGGTGTCCGTACGATACGGGGGCCGGCCGAGGCGGGGATTGCTTATGCCTTAATCACGTTGTTAAGGCCGAGGGTCATTAAGATTAACCACCTCTGGTATTGATCCTCAACAGTAGCCCCTGAGTGAGGACTGATCTCCATGTGAAAGGGAGTCTGGGGTCACTCACATCGGGAGTGGAAAACTCGCGACGGCAGGCTCCCTTTGGACCTTGTCGAGTTTTCGTGTTCTGCGATCCCGTAATGGATCTCTTTTTGCGATTCCGTTCCCGAGACACGGTGGTCCGATCGCAGGCACGGTTCGACTTGTATCGTTCCTCCAGCGCGTCTGTTCGCCAGACGAGGAGGTTGAGCCGGGTCACGCTTTATCACAGAGGCTGAAGCGTGACGCTCGTTGAGCTGCAAACGGGAGAGTTCGAGTGAAGCCCGGGGTCCCTTCGGGGGGAGCCCCGATGTCGCAACCCCGTCCGATTAAATCGTACGGTTGCTCATCTAGGATCATTTGGGGTGCCACTTGACGAAGCAAGCGACCATACATGACACGACCCCGTCTAGAAAACATCGTCTCGGGACGGTGCCGTTCAGTCGTTGAGCCAGGATACTGTTAGGCAACGCTCGGCGAAGCGAGCGTACACACGATACAACACAGGCAACGAATAAACAATAATAATTTACAAGAAGAGAGGATTTATTACATCATTGGTTCATAGTCTGCAACTTAGGTCTTACAGTGCTTCAGAGTGCGCGATAAAGTTTTAACAAAAACAGCGGAAGACTTAATCTAATACAACTCCGTCGCTCGGACTTAAGCAAAGTATGCGCCGTGCCCACGGGCGTCATACTACTAGCCACTGCAACAATCAACGCGGCGACTCGCATAACTCCCAATGGAGGTTCCCGAAGTCGAAGAGGGGCTCCTCCACCTGGAAGCTACCAGCTGGGTCCTGCATGCTGATGCCTGAAAACCACAAAGCGCTAACGCGTGAGCTTCTAAGAAGCTCAGCAAGACTTACCCGACAAAGTGGCTGACTACAGCCGACTCCTAGACATGAAGGCTGATGGGGAAGGTTTATTTGCAAAAGGACTCGCCAGCCTACACTATTCTTGTCAAATTTTAGCACAGGTTTAAGTGATTAGAAAAGTAAATTTAGTTAGCACTGAACTAAGCAAACATAGAAGACAAGCAATGATAATAATATTGATCATCATAATTCTTTTCCATGGTGAAACAACCTATTCTTTCTAAAATGTGGTGCGTTTCACGAGCATACTCACTCCTGGGAGCGACAGCGTTTCGAAACGATTTTTACACCCTGCAGGGGGAAACCTGATCGCACGACACGTGCGTGTCCCAGACTCGCACGTGGCAACCGTTCACACCAGCTCCTGCAACGTCAATTCCAGCCTACGCATGCCTTAGCAGCGCCGCGTCCCACCAGACAACACGTCCCAGACGGTTTCTGTGGAGTTCCCACGCTGCCCGCCCCAGATCGCCTCCTAGTCAGACACCGTAGGGCAGGTTCGACGTTGCAATCACTAGGCTACGTAGGTTTACCGGGGCCCATAACACCCAACATACGACCAGTACGTTCAACACTCGATCAGTCTCGGACCACACGGATCAGACCAGACTACGGTCACCCTGGTCCCGGACCAGTCGCCGACCTACTTGTACCCAGTCTGACCCTCAAACTTTTATCTTTCTTACATATTCTCAATATTGTGGCACATCTCACGAATAACTTCATTTAAAAACCAACCACTCGCGAGCAGCATTCACACTGCCCGACTTCTACCGACAACTATCGGCTAAGCATAGCATACTAAGGGCATCCAACAACTACCGTCGGGGTTTCCTAGGGGAAACAAATGCAACTATGGTTTCAATCAACTCCTAGCACCTAATGCACAAACAAGACATACTTGGTTATAAAAGAAAAAGTTAAAACTTGGTTGTGCACCGGGGCTTGCCTGGGTCTTCGGCGCTGTCGTCGATCTCCTTCTGCGGGGGCCGATACAGCTGGATCCGCAACTACGTCGAGCGCTTCAGAATCTACATGATGCAAGATGATCGAGAGAAGTTTAGTTGAAAAGACTTGTTGCTTTTACCGACAGTAATTTTAGGGTTCCGATTGACGACGTCCAGAATTAGGGTTAACCCTAATTACTCGACGCCTAAAATTAGGGTTGGGATGAAAGTTTTAATTCAACCTCAAGATTATTTTTAGTTGATAGAACTCTTTGAATTAAGCATTTTGAGCTTTGGGTGGGGCCAAGATGATTTTTCTAGATTTTATAAAAATTCGTCGAAGTTCCTGTTTTCCAATCTTATAAAATCAGAATGACCTAGTAAACCTTTGATTCAGTCTAAAATATTTTATGTGGCCACTCATGAGCTTCAAATCTAAAACTTTCATTTAGGGTCCCACCACTGAAAATGACTTTTGTAATGTATTTTAGAAAATGGCACTTTAACTAGGCAGATTGCAGTTATTCAATAGGGTTACATATCATTTCATGTTCCTAAAATCTTCATAAAATTCCAGGAGGTGTGTGTGGCCATGGTGTATTTTTTGATCAAAGGGAAGCCCTAGCATTGCTCTAAAATGCAAGTTAAAATTCAAAAACAGAGAAGAGTGTTTCTAATTAATTCTGCAAATTTTTGGTCATTTGCTAAAAAGTGTTTTAACAGAAAATTATTACATTTTATGAGGTGTCTAAAAAATTTTGGTTGGCTATTTTTGGATTTTTGTGTGAATTTATACGAATTTTACAAGACAGGGCAATAATCTGGAAAAATGGAAAGAAAAAGATAAAATCAGGGACCAACTCCGGCGAGCTCCGGCGAGGCCTGGCCGGCGGTGGGGTGGTCGCCGGGGGTCGAACCTTGGCTTTAAACGATCTACGAGACACGACGAAGCTCGGCAACATGATGGTTATCGAGGTTTTTGGCCGGAGAGGGGGTCTCACCGTGGGGGGGCTTCGGGGCGGCGACGGCGAGCAATTCCCGACGAGTGGGGCTGGACACTGGCCAATTGAGGGCTTGGTGAGCTTCACAGGACAGCGGGGGAGTGATTTGTCGAAGAAATTTGGAGAGAGGAGCAGCCGGGGGTGGGTTTCACCGAGGAGGCGCCACGGGCGGCCATGGTGGCCGGTCGGCCGTGGAGAAGAAGGTCTGCGCGCTTGGAGAGGAGGAAGGAAGGGGCAGGGGGGGGAAAGAAGCAATGAGGGGCGCCGGTTTTTATAGAGGAAGGAGGGGCTAGGGGGTATGGCCGTGGCAGGGAACAGGGGGCGGCGCGGCGGCTTGCAGGCGGCGGCACGGCAGTGCTGGACGGGCGGCGCGCGGCAGAGAAAGAAGAGAGAGGGAGAGGGGCCGGGGGAGGGTAGGGCGGCGCGCCGGGGCAGGCAGTGGAGAGAGCAGGGGGAGGGCCGGGGCAGAGGGGCAGGGGGTAGGGCGGCGCCCCCTCCCGGCCGTGTCGGCCGGGTGCCCTGCAGCCGTGTCGGGCGGGCTGTTGCCCGCCCGGCACGGTTGAAATTTTTTTTTTATTTAATTACTAAAGCTGGTATTCAATTCAATGGAATGGCACACTTCCCGAGTTCTAAAATTTTTTAAAATTTTTGTGTAGGCTTAGAATTGTATTTGGAACATTTTCCATTTAAGGTTCAAGTCATGATTTGGTCGCTAAAAATTCTTGAATTTCCAAGATCATTATAGCTTGTGTGAATTTTTAATATGTTTAAACCTTGTCCAAAAATGTTGAATAAATTTTCAAAATTCTATTTTGAAGTGTACTTAAATTTTTATATAAAAATATGGTCGGGGTTCTACAGAAATTTTGATAGCCATGAATTAGGGTTTGGTTTTCAGTCCCTGTTAACAGGGTTTCGACACTGCTAGCTGAAATTTTTCTGAGCCCTGGTTATAGTGTTCTGTTGTGTGCTAAAGTTGGCGTAGTGATTTCGTTAAAGAATTTTGAACAATATTTATTTTTATTTTCAAGGTTGAATCGGCTTTTCAGTGTGAAATTTAACTGCTAGGGTTTTTAATCTGTCGATACTGTTTATGTGACACCTGGGGTGTCACAATACAGTACAATAATTAACAAGGACACGCAAATAGGATTTAAAGGGGTACATAATTTCTTAATATTACATCATTGGTTCAATTCACTGAAGTGCGGAAACGTAGTTCGAAAACAGGCGATAGTCAGTGGAAACTAATAATTACAACTCTACGATACAATTAAGCACACCAGCCCACGGCTGCTTAATTTTTCTGGGTCGGAGAAACGGGAACCCACTCGAAGATCCACTCTGAGGGTGCCTCCCCGTCCCAACCACCACAACCAAACAAACCAAAGTTAGAGGAATCACCTGCAAAACATGAATCCACAAAGCCCGAGCAACTAATACTCAGCAAGACTTACCCGTCAACATGGTCATCTAATGACCGACTCCTAAAATGCAGGGAGTATGGGTGGAAGTTGATCGGGCATTGCGAAACACAGCGCGAAAAGTCTATTCCGTTTTTAGCCAAGTTAACAGGGTTCGTTATTAACATAGTAGGTGTGCCACCATTCTAAACAAACAAGAATTCAGTACAAAAATCCAGAGTTTGTAACAAACATTTATCATCATAAATCCATCATTTACATATCGCTGGGGCGGAAAGGAGCAAGTGCTACTCTTAACCACGAGGAACGGTAATTATAATTGATTTAAATCCTGCAGGAGAAACCCGAATGACACGACACATGCACACTCGATTGAGTCACACGTGACTACCTTTCACAACATCGTGACAGAGTTGACCTAACATCCATCCCTCCAAGGACATGGTCCTCCAGGCGATGCCCTGCATCCCTGTACGGCCCCAAGCCTTTCCCACTAGCACGAGCCCAAGAAAAACAAAATCGAATTCATCCACCTTGCTGGTCCGTTCACCCAGAAAAAGGGATGGCCAATTGTCCAACAAAGCACGGTGAGCTACATCGGTTTCCTGGTCCTATTTACCAGTATGCACTCGGTACACAACTCAAACTTGACCAATGCAACCGCACCCGATAGGGTTCTTAAATTTTAATCACATTTAAGCTCAAACATATTCCTCGACTTTTCCTTCTTTGATTAAACACGAGTAGTCTCCATACTACTCGGATGCTACCGGATTCCTGTCCTTTAAGCATAACATTCTATCGATGGCTCTACCAAAATAACCCTTAGGAAAGCCTATTAAGTCATGCAACTAAGTTTTCACGGCAATCCCTCGAGACTTAATGCACAAACAATTCCTACACCCATAGTGATAAAAGGAAAACTTGTAAAACATAGGTGTGCACCGGGGCTTGCCTTGGTCTGTAGAAAAGTCAGCACACTCGAGCGAGAAGTTAGTTCCTGCGGGTGCCTCCTCTGGATTCTCGTTCACCGTTGGAATTTCCTGGTCGGTTCCTATATGATGAAAATGCAGTAAGAATGTGATAAGTTAAAAGAAAAGAGTCACCATGCCTTTGTTAAAGCTTAACTATGGTTTTGGCGTTAGAGATCAGGGTTAGATCGACACTTTTCGTCGAGTATTAATTACTTAATAACTACGACTATTAACCTAGGGTTAAAAATGAAACTCTTAATTATATCTCAAGATTATTTTTAATTGATGGTGCTCTCTGAAATATGCATTTTGAGATTTGGTTGAGGCCTAGGTTAATTTTCTAGATTTTACAAAAATTCATCAAAGTTCCTGTTATTAGATTTTATAAATTCAGAAACCATATGTAAATATTGGAATAAAATTATGCAATTTTATGGTGTTACTCAAGAGAACCAAATATAAAACTTTGTTTTTGGGGTCTAATCTTTTTACTGCCTTTTACCATGTATTTTAGAAAATGGTATTTACTAGGCAGATTTGGGGTATTGTTAAAGTATTATATACAATTTTGTGGTCCTAAAATCCCGATAAAATTACTGAAGGTGTGTATGGGCATAAAGTACTTGCAGATCAAAATTTAGCCCTGGAAATGATCTAGAATTCAAATTAAAATTCACAAACAGAAAGTATTATTCTAATTATTTCTGGAAATTTACGGTCTTGTTCTAAAAAGTGCTTTAACAGAAGTTTATTAACTTTCATGGGGATTCTAAAAAATTTTGGTTTGCTATTTTTGGAGTAGTATTCTATTTTCTATGAATTTTACAATTCTATGGGTTTTCCTAGAATTTGAATAAATGGAAAGAGAGCCGGGCCCGCTTGTCAGCAGCACAGAATAGGGGAGCGCGGCGCTAGGGCAGCATGGCGCTCGTCGGCGGCTCTCGTTGGAGGTGCGCCGGCGGTGGTCGCCAAGGTGTCCATCGCACTCAGCACGGCTCAGAGGGCTCATTTGACCATGGAGAGGTGGCGGGGCTCACCGTAGGTACGCCGACGACGGTGGACCGATTACGGCGATGGCGGCGGCGGCGTTTCGGTGGCTCGGTGATCGGGGAGGTACGACGGAGGGTGGCTTGAGCTACAGCGAGGTCCGGCGGAGCTTCCTGGCAGAGCGAGAGCGCGGGGGAGTGGCCGGAGGTAGGTCAGCGTCGGTGAGGTGGCGGTGCGGACGAGCTCCGGCAATGGCGCGGCGATTCCGTCGTCGCTGCTCCACCAAAACCGCTGCGGTCAATTGAAACGGGAAAAGGGCAACACGAGGGTCTCGCCGACGGAAGGAATCGGAGAGGTGCTCACCGGCGACGAGGAATTCGACGAGGCGGCTACAATGGCGGCCGCGGCGGTGCTCCGAGGGCAATCTGTCGGGATTGGCTAGGGTTTAGGCTCGGGAAGGATCAAATGGACGTGGAAAGGAGTGGTGAGTGACTTCGCACGCGTTGGAGGGCTCGGTTAGGGTTGGAGTGCAGTGGGGCGTTCGGTCGACGTGTGAGCAAGTGTGGCGGCAATGGCGGCAGGCAGTGCGGAAGAAAGAGAGAAAGGGCGGGGAGGAAGAATAGTAAAGCTAGCGGAGGAGAAATAGCAGCGCACGGGGACGGACTATTGTGAGCGTGCAGCCCGGTGATGATTGCCGGCGTCTCCCGTACGCGGGCAGTTGGCCGGACGGTGGCAGCAGCGGTGCTCGCGGAGAGAAATAATGGCGCACGTCGCCGGTTGTGTCGCTTCGCTCGCTTGCGTGCGCGTCGGGGAGGCGACTCGCTGCGGATTGGTTCTGTCAAGGCGGCTTCCTCAGCAAGGGACGGGCGTGCGCGAGCCACAGTGTCTGGCCGGCTGGCGCCAAAGTAGGAAGAGAAAACAGGAGGGAGGAAAGAAGAGAGAAACAGAGAGAAGGAAGAAAAGTGAGAAAGAGGAGGAAAATTTAATTAGGAGATAGAATTCATTTTATCCAAGGCCAAAATGATTAGATTTGGTTTTTTTTTCATTGCTTAAGAGACTCCACTTCAACCATGGGATGGATCGAGATGCAAGAAAGGCCAAAATTTGAATTTGAATGGTCGCTTGCAAATTTGAATTCTTTTATTGATCGCTTGATTCTTTGCCCATTAATTATTCAAATTTCCGACATGATTAGGTTTTTGATTTGGGTCGCTTCGGAATTTGAACCAAGGCTTGAACAACTTTTGAATCCGATAACCCTAGGTCCCGAACCCAACTGTTTAATCTTCTCGACGATTAGGGTTTTGATAAAAAGTAGTTACGGGGTTCGGCCCTATTCGCACGTTAATCTCCTTCTGCCCGCTTTACATGGAATGTTTCCGTGCTCTTTTCCCACTTAATCTCAATTAATAGATTTTGCAACAATTTAAGACGACAAGAGGTGCTCATAACTCATTTTAGTTTGGCGAATTAGTAGACATTTAATTTAGTTCCCCCCCCTAACTTCATTAACGGAAAAGAACTTTTTAACGCTTCATTCTAACACCATGAACTTGTTTATTTATTTGATTAAACGAGTTTACTTATGAGGTGTCACACCCGATGGACCAGGTGGTGGTCGACCTCAATATTCCTGGTTGCCGTCCCAATCTGGTACCCGGATGCCGTTCGTTAGGCTCCGAGGGCTCGTTGCCTTTCTGCGGTAAAATACCCATGGGTCAACGAGAACCGGGACTCAAACGCGGACCGAGATGCCCTCGACGCTCGTGCGCCAGGGTATTGGCCGCTAGCGGGCCCATCTCTATCCATCCCTCACTCTGTTATCGCCCTGAGCGGCTGTCGAACCCGTTCGTTGGGCCAGCCTTCGAACTCTTTGGGCCGTCGAGGCATATTCCAGCTCAAGCTCTCGCCTGCTAAAATTTATTCCATGGCAGTGGTGCGGCAGAGGCGTCTGCTACGACGGGATGTGCGGTGGGGATTTTAGTCTTTGGGGCTCATGAGCACGCGCGCGCGCGCGCTCGCCTGCACCGAGCGGGCGGCCACGTGGGTCCCGCCTGCAGCGCATCGGAGGGAGGCGCCACGCGGGCGGTAGTAAATGCTGCTCTGCGCAAGGCGGCAGCGTGGGCCTCACCTGCAGTGACGGAAGAAAAATGCCAAGCGGGTGGGATGTTTCCCACGCTGCGCGAGGCGGTTGAGCGGGCCCGCTAGCAGCGAGCGGGCAGAGAGGAAGTAGAAAGGGCGAGCAGTGTTCGCGCCACGCGAGGTGGCTATGTGGGCCCTACTTGCAGCGAGTGAAAGGAGGAAGTTGAGCGGGCGGTGCCTTGCCCGCGCTGGGCGAGGCGGTCACGTGGGCCCTATTTGGTTGTGAGAGGGGGGTAGGCGCTAGGTGGATGGCGGATATAAGTACCCACCTCGCGCGCCCATTCGTTGCCATTTGCCATTTGCTTCCCTCTGTCCCTCGCGTCACCTTGCCTTCTTCCGCGCTCGCGCGTATCCTTTCTCCCTCCTTCTGGTCTTTCCCGCGTTCCTCGTTCGCTTTTCATGGCCACCTGGTGGAAATCCGACATCCGGGGGGCGTGCCATGATGGTCTAGCCAAACGTGGCCTTCTCGTTTCTCGGACGGAGGCGAGGGAGTGGCTGCTCCCAGGCGACGAGGAGGTGCCCGCGCCGGTGAATGGATATGTTGTGTCCTTCGCCCACTTCCACAAGCGCGGGCTGGGAGTCCCCGTGCATTCCTTCTTGCGGGGGCTCCTCCATTATTATGGCCTCGAGCTTCAGCACCTCAACCCCAACGGAGTCCAGCACATCGCCGCCTTCGTGGCGTTGTGCGAAGGCTACTTGGGGATCGCCCCCCACTTCGACCTGTGGCGGTACTTCTTCGCCGTCTCGCTCCAGACGAAGGAAGGGGCCCCACTCCCCATCGTCTGCGCTAGCATCCACCTCCGCGGGGAGCGCGCCGGCTCCTACATCCCCCTGCGGCTACGAAGCTCCCACAGGGGCTGGCATGGGCAGTGGTTCTACCTCAAGAACGACACTACCGGGCCCCTGCCGGAATTTACCGGGCGCATGTTCGATACGGCGCCCGAGGTGTGGAAGTGGGGGCCGCCATCCAAGGAGCAGAGGCGGCTGGACGACGCCATCGACGTCGTGCGGCAGCTGCGGGCTCGAGGGTGCGTGGTGCCGGAGTCATTGCCGCGTTCCATGCCCGGCGGGTGCTGCCACTGATGGCGCGGCGGCTCCGGCTCTGCAAAATGGGTCCCGGCTCAGATCTCTCCGGGTCGGTGATGTCGACCGAGCCCATTTCGGAGTCGGAGCTGAAGCAGCGGCTCCGAGAGTCTCTTGCCACCGAGGACGCCGAGGACTCCCTGGACGACCACCTTCCAATATGCCCTGCTGAGGGGAGTGCCCTCTTGGTAAGTGAGGTCCCCATCTTGTTCGTATGTCTAGCTTCTTTCTTCCGACCCCGACTCTTCTTCGTCTTTTGACAATAGAAGGCGGAGCTCGCCGTCCGATCCTCCTGCCCCCCACTTCCTGATGATGCGGTCGTCCGGGCGGCCAACCGCGCTGCTGCCAAGGCGTACAAGCGGAAGAAGGACGCCCGGAAGGCTAAGCGTGCGCTGAAGATCCGGGCCAAGCTGGCCCGGGATCGGCGCCGGTAGGGGTCGGGCGATGACGATGACGACGACGATGAGGAGGACAAGGAGGAGGAGGAGGAGGAGGACGAGGTCGTGGAGGTCCCTTGTCCTCCCTCGAAGTAGGAGTTGGTGCACTCGCACGCACAGGGTCCGAGGCCGGGATCTCGGGAGCCGGGGGCGGCGCTGGCCTCGACCCCCTCGACCCCTCTCGTGCGGTCGGCCCCCAAAGAGAGGATGCCAGCGCCGAAGGAGGCCCCTGCCCGCCCCGAGCCCGCTGGGTCGGCTCCACCGGCCTCCAGGCCCGCATCGGGTGAGGCCGCAGGGCTAAGGGCCGGCGAGAAGCGGTCGGCGAAAGAGCAAGGGGGGTCGACCCCGAAGTGTCGTGTGCGCTTTGCCCTCTTTTCGCTTGTACTGAACGTCCTTTCTTTTCTAGGTCCGTAGCGCAGGCGGGGTCGCTCCAGACGGCGCTGAGGAAAGCTCTGGCGAGGCGGTGGCCCGAAGGCATCCCGAGGGCACCCTAGGCGGGGCCTCGGAGCCCCCGCGCCCGCCGACAGCGGAGGCGGAAGGGTCGGGGGCCCCTTCGGCCGTCCCCCTAGAGCCAACGGGGGTGGCGGCGGCCGTCGATCTGGAGCCAAAGGCGGTGGTGGTGGCCGTCCCTTCGGAGGCGCCGTCGGAGGATGTGGCGGTGGCCCCGGCGGAGCAGGCAGAGGCTCCAGCGCCCGAGCCGGGGCTGCCCGTTTTTGGGCCTCCCATGGTGGAGGGGGCGGCGACGGCGGACGCGCCTGCGGGGGAGGGCGTCGGTGAAGTGCCAATGATGGTACCGGCGACCCTGCCGGCTGCGGGGCCGGTGGAGGGGAGCGCCTTAGAGCCTGGGAGCATGCGGCGGGCCTTGGAGGGGGCCTTGTCCGCCTTGGACTCCGTCACGGCCTTGCTCCGGGGCCAGCTCATCGACGAGGAGCAGCTCGCCGCTGCTCGCCGCGCGGCGACGGACGCCCTTGCCCGGGAGAAAGCCATGGCGAGACGACTTTTGGAGGCGGAGGACCGGCTCCACGCTGAACGGGAGGAGATGCAGCGGGCGCAGGCGGACGCGCACCGGGCCTGCGACACCGTGACCGCCCTTGCGATGGAGCAGGCCTGCCAGTTGGAGGCGGCGAAGGCCATCTTGGAGGAGGAGACCGAGGCCAGGCTCGAGGCCGAAGAAGTGACTGCCTCCTTGGCCGTGGAGGTGGCCCAAGGACGTGCCGAGCTCGAGGAGCTCCGGACTAGAGCGTCAGGTAAGTCTTGACTCCGATCCCTCCCCCCTTCTTTCCTTTGACTTGGTCACGTACTGACCGCTGCGCCGTCGCTTTGCAGTTATGTCCGAGAAGTTGGAGACGAGCACGAAGGAGTTGTCGCGGCTCCAAGAGGACTTCAATCGCGAAGCTGAGGAGCACGACACTCTCCGGGCCGCCGTCCGCTCGGCCCTCGTCGACCTCGAAGTCGTCGCGGAGGTTGGGTCGAGCTCGCTTGCTCCCCAGGTCCCCAGACTCGTCACCCGGGCGCGCGCCATGGCGGAGGATGGTCTCTACCGGGGGGTGCATGGGGCATTCGCCGTTGCCCGGTCGCACTACATCAACATCGGCCTCGACTATATGAACGAGGGCTTTGCCCCCAGCTATACCGACACCGAGCTGGACGCCATCGAGGCGGAGGTGGCCCCCTTCACGCAGGCTCTTGCTGCAAGGACGGCTGCAGAAGAGGAAGAGGATGTCCCTCCTTCTGCTCCCGTAGAATAGGAGTTAGTTAGTTTAGTTTGTACTTAGGACGGCCGAGGCCGAAGGCGTCCGGTCCTTTTTGTAAATCAAAAGAACGAACTCAAACATCTTTCGACTACTCGAGGTGTTCCTAAGTTTTTGCAAAGGCATTCCTTCACAAAGTCATGAAAGCATTCGACCCCTTTTTCCTCGTTCTCGAAACTTAGGAGTCTTAGGCCGTGGGCAGCGTCAACGTTCCATCTAGCTGGTGAGCGCCATTGCCGTAACCTTCGGGGGGTCATAGGTGTTGTGCAGTCTGACCAACTAGACTTCACATCTTCTTCTGCTCACAACTTTCCCTTCTAAGCTTTAAACGTGGGATGAGGGGTCGAAGCCTTCGAAAAGGATAAGTCGTGAATGGGATAAGTAGTTGGTTTTTGCCAGCGAGCATTGTAGCTGTGGCCTTCGAAGGCCCTGAGCGTTTCGCATTCTGACTGGTCTGACCTCGAACTTTTCTTATCCTCTTCTTTATCCTTTCTCGAAGGTTTTGCAAGCAAAAGGCAAAATAAGTAAGTGTCAGGGGCCGTGTGCGGTGCGCGTACCCTGTCGTTGTAGCCCCCGAGTGGGGTCCGACTCCCGTGCGATGGGGGTCGGGCGCCGCTTACGTCAGCGGGTGGGAACAATAAAACGACTACGAGTTCTAGGGATAGAAGCGACGTAGCTGTTCGATGTTCCAGGCGTTGGTGACCTCTTGTCCGTCTGCAGTCTACAGCTTGTAGGAACCGGGTCGAAGGACCTTGGAGACGATGAAGGGACCTTCCCATGGAGGTGATAGCTTGTGGCGGTCCTTGCTGCTTTGGACGCGCCAAAGGACGAGGTCGTCGACGTTGAACGCCCTTTTCTGCATGTTGCGGGCGTGGTAGCGACGCAGCGCCTGCTGATATTTCACCGACCGCAGGAGCGCTACGTCTCGCGCCTCGTTGAGCTGATCCATGACGTCTTCAAGGGATGCCTGGTTGCCTTCTTTGTCGTACGTCCTGACCCTCGGGGCTCCGTAGTCAAGATCGGTCGGTAAGACGGCTTCGAAGCCGTATACCATGAAGAAGGGGGTGAACCCCGTCGCCCGGTTCGGGGTTGTTCGCAAACTCCATAGTACAGCGGGGAGCTCGGCCGCCCATCGCCCGTTGAACTGCTTCAGTCGATTGTAGATCCGAGGCTTTAGTCCTTGGAGGATCATGCCGTTCGTGCGCTCGACCTGCTCGTTCGTACGGGGGTACGCTACGGCTGCCCAATCGACTCGGATGTGGTAGTCATCGCAGAACTTAAGGAATCACTTCCCTGTGAACTGCGTACCGTTATCCGTGATGATGGAGTTTGGAATCCCCAAGCGGTGGATGATGTCGAGGAAGAATTTGACTGCTTCTTCTGGTCGGATCCTTGTGATCGGTCGGGCTTCGACCCACTTGGTGAACTTGTCGACAGCCACCAAGAGGTGGGTGTAGCCCCCGGGTGTTTTCTTGAGCGGTCCGACCAGGTCCAATCCCCAGACCACGAACGGCCACGTGATGGGGATGGACTGCAGCGCTTGTGCCGGCAGATGAGTCTGCCGAGCGTAGAACTGGCAGCCTTCGCACGTGCGAACGATCTGCGCAGCATCGTTGACGGCGGTTGGCCAGTAAAATCCCTGTCGGAATGCGTTTCCAACAAGGGTCTTGTGTGCAGCATGGTGACCGCAGAACCCTCCATGAATGTCTCGCAGTAGCATCTTCCCTTATTCGACGGGGATGCAACGCTCCAAGACTCTGGTGAGGCTCCTCTTGTCGAGCTCTGCGTCGATGATGGTGAAGGACTTGGCATGTCGTGCGATGCACCGAGCCTCCGTCTTGTTTACGGGGAGTTCTCCTTTGAGGAGGCAGTCGAGATATGGCGTCCTCTAGTCGGCTGGAGGGCCCGTATCGGTTGTAGTCGCTTCGTCAATCTCCATGACACTAAGGTCGGGGGATTTTGCGACAGGTCAGACCCCTTCTCCACGGGGCGGCTTGGTGCTGACCCCTGGTGTGTTTTGGGGTCGGATTGAAGGCTGGCTCTGGTCATGGGCGAAGACCCCATGTGGGATCTGTTCGCGTCTAGCCGCCATCTTCGTCAAGAAGTCGGCCTCTTCGTTCTGCCGCCTTGGGATGTGCCTGAGCTCGAGGCCATAGAACTTGTGTTCTAGCTTGCGGACCTCTTGGCAGTAGGCGTCCATGGTCTCGCTGTGGCAACTGGACTCCTTCATGACCTGGCCAACGATGAGCTGGGAATCGCCTCGAATTTTGAGTCGTCGGATTCCCAATTCATTGGAGATCTTGAGCCCGTGACGACTACCTCATACTCGGCAACGTTGTTGGATATGGGGGATGAAAGGTGGTTCGCGTACCTCATACGCACCCCCAAAGGGGAGACGAACACGAGTCCGACCCCTGCCCCCTTTTGCATTAGCGAACCGTCGAAATACAACACCCAGTACTCCTGGTCGACAGGAGCTGCGGGTAATTGTACCACGGTCCACTCTGCTATGAAGTCGGCCAAGGTCTGAGACTTGACCGCCGTTTGGGGAACGTATGTGATCCCCTCGCCCATCAACCCGAGTGCCCACTTCGCGGCTTTCCCCGTTGCGTCGCGGTTCTCGACGACCTCACGTAGTGGGAAGGAACTGACCACGGTCACTGGGTGAGACTCGAAGTAGTGTCGGAGCTTCCTTTTGGCGAGGATGACACCGTAAAGGATCTTCAGTATCTAGAGATATCGGCTCTTCGTCTCCGACAAGACTTCGCTCACGTGGTAGACCGGACGTTGGACCTTGAGGGCGTGGCCTACTTCCGTCCGCTCTACCATCAGGGCGGCGCTGACGACCTGGGTCGTCGCGGTGATGTAGAGGAGGAGAGGCTCCTTAGGGGTCGGAGGCACCAGGATCGAGGGCTTCGTCAGGATAAGCTTTATCCTGTCGAGGGCGTCTTGTGCCTCAGGCATCCATTGAAATCGCTCGGATTTCTTTAGGAGCTGGTAAAGAGGGTGCACGCGCTCTCCGAGACGCGAGATGAAGCGGCCCAACGCCGCTAAGCATCCGGTCACGCGTTGCACGTCCTTTAAGTTTTGGATCGGGCCCATCTGATTGATGGCCTCGATCTTCTCCGGGTTGGCTTTGATGCCACGCTCAGAGACGATGAATCCGAGCAACATCCCCCTTGGGACCCCGAAAACGTATTTTTCAGCCTCGATCTTCTCCGGGTTGGCTTCGATGCCACGCTCGGAGACGATGAATCCGAGCAACATCCCCCTTGGGACCCCGAAAACGCATTTTTCTTGGTTGAGTTTGATGTCGTTCGCTCGGAGCTTGGCGAAGGTCCGCTCCAGGTCGGCGACGAGCTGGTCGGTCTTCTTGGTCTTGACAACGATGTCGTCGACGTATGCTTCGACGATATCTCCGATGAGCTCGTCAAAGCATCTGATCATGCAGCGCCTCTAGGTTGCGCCTGCATTCTTCAGCCCGAACAGCATCATAACGTAGCAGTACGACCCGAACGGCGTGATGAAGTACGTCGCGAGTTGGTCGGACTCCTTCATGGGGATCTGATGGTATCTGGAATACGCATCAAGGAAGTAGAGGGCTTCGACCCTGAGGTTGAGTCAACTATGTGGTCTATGCGTGGCAAAGGGAACGGATCCTTTGGGCACGCTTTGTTGAGACTGGTATAGTCAACACACATTCTCTATTTTTCTTTCTTTTTCCATACAAGAACGGGATTGGCGAACCATTCGGGGTGGTACACTTCCTTGATAAAACCGGCTGCCAGCAGCTTGGCTATATCCTCTCCGATGGCCCTGCGCTTCTCCTCGTGGAAGCGGCGCAGTCGTTGCTTCACCGGTCGGGAACCCGGCTTGATATGCAAGGAGTGCTCGGCGACTTCCCTCGGAATGCTCGGCATGTCCGAGGTTCTCCATGCGAAGATGTCGATGTTCGCGCGGAGGAAGTCGACGAGCACGTTTTCCTATTTGGCGGGGAGGGATGTCCCGATCTTGACCACCTTCTCGGGGGCGTTGATGGGGTCGAGCTGGATCTCTTTGGTGCCCTCGGCGGGCTCAAAGGACCCAGCACTGCAGTTAGAGTCGGGGGCGTTTTCGGTGATCTGCTACTGGATGGCAGCAAGCTCCTCCGTAGACGCGATAGTTGCGGAGGCGAGCTCGCCGCTCTCCATCTCGCACTGATATGCGCGTTGAAAGGAAGCGCCCATAGTGATGACCCCCTTTGGCCCAGGCATCTAGAGCTTCAGGTAGGTGTAGTTGGGGATGGCCATGAACTTCGCGTAGCATGGCCTCTCTAGAATGGCGTGGTACGACCCGTGGAATCCGACTACTTCGAACGTGAGAGTCTCGGTCCGAAAGTTGGTTGGGGTCCTAAACGTGAAGGGCAGGTCGATCTGCCCGAGCGGGACAGCTTGCTTCCCGGGGACGACACCGTGGAAGGGGGCTCCAGTCGGTCGGATGAGCGACCGGTTGATGCCCATGGCATCGAGCATCTCCGCGTAGAAGATGTTGAGGCCGCTGCCTCCGTCCATGAGGACCTTGGTGAGACGCTTCTTGCCGATGATGGGGTCGACTACCAAAGGGTATCGACCCGATCGTGGGACGTGGCTGGGGTGGTCGGATCGATCGAACGTGATCGGAGCCTCCGACCATCGGAGGAAGGTTGGTGTCGCGGGCTCGGCCGCGAACACCTCGCGACGCTCGATCTTCGCACGGTGCTTTCCTCCGTGCGCCTCCGGACCTGCGAAGATCATAAGGCAGCCGTCGGTCTCGAGGAAGTCGTCGTTGCCGTCGCTGGCGCCGCCCTCGCCGTCTGTACCCTCAGGGGCTTGTCGAGGCTTGCCTTTCGGCTTACCCTTTGGAGACCCCTAGGTCAGGAACCGCTTCATGAGCGAGCAGTCCTTGTAGAGGTGTTTTACGGGTATTCGTGGTTGGGGCACGGACCATTCCACTTCTTCTCGAAGTGGTCCGAGGTGTCCGTGGCCGGCGCCTTGGCGCCCTTGCGCTCAGCAGCCACAACCATCTATCCTCCGGATGATTGTGGCCGATTCTTCTTCTTCTTATGGGAGTGGTTGGAGGGGCCTTCGCTGGCGTCCTCGTCCCGCTTTCCCTTCGTCTCAGGGCGGTTGAAGATCACGCCAACGGCTTCTTTGCCGGAAGCGTGGCTGGTTGCGATATCCAAGAGTTCCTTGGCCGTTCGCGGATTCTTGCGACCTAGTTTGTGGACTAAGGTGCTGCAAGTAGTCCCGGACAGGAACGCCCCGATGACATCGACGTCGCCGATGTCTGGCAACTCGTTGCACTGTCGAGAGAAACGCTGGACGTATTCTCGAAGAGTCTCCCCCGGTTTCTGTCGGCAATTCTTGAGGTCCCAGGGGTACCTGAACGCGCGTAGGTTCCTTGAAAGTTACCTACAAAGACCTCCTTCAGGTCGGACCAGCTTGTGATCCGATTGGCGGGAGGTGCTCGAGCCACGTCCTGGCCGAGTCGGCCAGGTAGAGTGGCAGGTTGCGGATGATGAAGTGATCATCGTCCGCTCCTCCGACTCGGTAGGCGAGCCGGTAGTCTTCGAGCCAAAGGCTCGGGTTCGTTTCCCCTGCGTACTTCGGCACATTGGTCGGCGGCCGGAAGCGCCTGGGGAACGGGGTCCTCCGTGTGGCGGACCGCCCCTGAAACGGGGGAGATCCTCCTCCCGGGATCCATTCTGGGCGACGTTCGTCGAAGCGAACGTTCACAGAGTACAACACAGGCAGTAAAAAGCATGAATTAAGGATAGAAAGAAATATTACATGAGTGATTACAGAGTTTGAATCCAAACCTGGTTTTTACAATACAGCGGAAACGAGAGTTAACGGTACAGACTCCGACTCTGACTCTAAGCGAAAGCAAGGGCCTTGCCCAACGGCGCCTTGCTATTAGCCACACACACAAAGCAGCAACTAATCGAGCGGCTCCCACTGAAAGCTACCCCAACCTGGAGACGACTCCTCCCACTGCTGGCCACCAAAACCACCGGTCGCATCGAAACCTCCTGAAAACCACAAGTCGCAAAGCGTGAGCTTCTAAGAAGCTCAGCAAGACTAACCCGTCAACAGGCTGTCTACAGCCGACACCTAGACATGCTCGGCTGACACAGGGTAGGGTTAATTGCCAAGGACACGCTTACTAATTTAATTTCTACTTTCAAGTTTTAGCTCAAATTAAGTTTGAGAAAATAAACTTTAGTAGGCACTGTAGCTAAACAATCAAGTTGTCAAACACTAAATAACACAAACATTTCAATCATAATATCATCTCACTTTTGTTCACTTGTTATCGTATGCGACAGAGAGATCGAGTAGTACTCTAGACTGAGAGTATCAGCGGTTCGAAACGATTTACACCTGCAGGGTTAACCTGGTCACACGACACGTACGCGTCCCGGACCGCACGTGGCAACCGCTCGCACCAGATTTGGCAAAGCTAATTCCCTCTTACGCTACCTTAACAGTGCGGCGTCCCACCAGATCATCGTCCCGGACGGTGCCTGTGGAGTTCACACACTGTCCACCCCAGACCGCCGTCAATCAGACACCGTAAGGTAGGTTCAGCTTTGCCGTCTCTAGGCTACCTAGGTTTACTGGTTCCCATAGTTCCAGCATGTGAACAGTACGTTCAATACTCAATCAACTGTGCCCCACGGATCAGACAGAGCTACAGCACACAGAACCCCGGTCTGTTGCTTTCCTAACTTTCTCTGCCTGACCCCGATTTCTTCCCATTAAACTTGGACTAATGACACAAATCTGTAGTAAGGTGGGGCTTCAACCAATTCCTATCATATCGCGAGCAGGGTCCCATCTGCTCGACTTCTGCCGAAGAGTAATCCTAAGCATAGCGGCTACATCGAGCTACCTGTACCAATATTCCAGACTGGGTACTACTGGAAACATATGCATCTAGGGTTTCATTCAACTCCTATTGACCTAAATGCACATCACATGATCCACAATACTGTTATAAAGGGGAAAATTCGAAAACAGTAGTGCACCGGAGCTTGCCTTGTGAATAGTCTTCGGGGTCTGCGCCAACGGTGTCTTCTGAAAAACCTAGGTCTGCTTCGATGGCTACTTCGTTCACGTCGACGTCTACATGATGCAAGAATGAAGTTAATATTAGTAGGAAATAAACCTTGGTCAGAATTAATAAAGTAGTCATTAGTGATTTAGTAATTAGGGTTTCATCGGGAATTTCTGAACTAGACCAAATTAAATTGCAGTGAATTATAAGGTGCTAACAACTCTAATTAATTGCTATGACACAACAGGCCTAACTAGGGTTAAATCTAGGGTTCTGAAAAATTTTCCCATATTTTAATAATTATTAACTATTTAATTAGGGTTTTGAGCCATTTTGGGTAATTAAATAAATGTCAAAAATATTAATTTTCACACAATGAAGTTTTATATTTTTAATAAATACTAGAGTTTCTCCTGGTCCTAAAACATTTGGATTTGCATTTTTCTGAGCTAAATTGAATTTTTTATGCATTTTGGAAGTTTTCAGCCGATTAAATGGAATACTGGAAAAAGGAATGAAACAGTAACTCAGGTTAGGGCTTTTGCCCTAACCCGGCCGGCCATGGCAGGGAGGGCACCGCACGGCAGCGACCACCGCGCGGCGGCGCTGCAGACGGCGACGCCCGGAGGTCAGACCACCGAAAGCACGAGCGCGGCGCGGGGATCCCGTTTCATTGACTCTCTACCCTCGAGGAAGGCCGAACGGCGGCGACGACGAGCGGCGGGGCAGGGTCTACTCCGGCGATGGCGCGACGGAGGTACAGTGCGCGGCCAACAGGATTTCTTCGCCGGGCATGCTCCTCGCAACACGGCGGGGCCAGGGAAAGATTGAAATGGCGATATACCTCACGGAAGACGGAGTCCACCGTAGTTCACCTTCGGCCGGGGAAATCAATGGCGGTGGCGGCGCTTCGGAACTCCGGTGAACGTCGACGCAAGCAGCGAGGGTTGAGCACGGCAGTGGTTAGCTGGGGCTCGGCTGCGCTTGCTTTGCGAAGAGAATCGGCGATGTGGCCCTCGCGTGAGAACGGCGGCTCGGCGACTGCTCGGTGGCACGGCGGAGACAGAGGGAGAGTGGAGGAGGGCGCGGGCGTGAGAGAGAAGGAAGGAACGGGGTAGCGTGAAGGAACAACAGAGCTGCCGAGGCGTCCTCAACGCGCCCGGGGCGAGTCGCGCGGGTGCCACGCGCGCGCGTGCGCAGGCTGCGCGCGGCAGGTGGCGCGCGAGCCCTGCGCGCGGTCGGGCGTGGGGAGGCGGGCGCGCGGAGAGAGAAGGAGCGGGTGCGCGCGCGGGAGAAGAAAGAACGTGAGAGAGCCCGGGCGGTGGCTGGCCAGGGGCCCGGTGGGCCGGCAGATTTTGCAGAAAGGCCCAACGCTCACAGGAAATTAGATAGAGGTCCAGATTGATTCAGAAATACTTCAAAATGGCCTAGAACTTTTCAGGAAATTGCACAGAAGCCCAAATTTAATTCCAGGATTCAAATAAATTCAAATTTTTGTGTTTCATTTTAAAATTTAATTTCTGCCCAGCATTAATATTTAGTGCCCTTTTATTTTAAAAGTGTAAACCCAAATTTGAAGTAATTCACTTAATTTCTTTTTAATAATTTTGTTTAAACTTCAAATTGAAGTAATGCTCTTAATCTCTTTTTAATAATTACCCACAATTTTATTAATTCCCCCTTTTTAATTAATTTTCGCATTAAATCTTAATTGATTTAAATTTTTCTTGGGCTCATGTCACATGAATTGTTACACTCCGGATGTCGGAGCTGAAAGCCCGAGGTCCCGGAGCATCGGGACTCGGACTCCTATTCTCGTTGTCGTCGTGGCGTCCACCTCGGCGCGGGTGGCGGCCCCGACTTGCTTCGGAGACGTGCTCCGGCTGTCGTCGCCGCGCCTCCAAGGTGGCACGGGCGTCACGATTCACACCGAGACGTCCGTGGATGCAGGCTTTCGAGGCCTCGTCCATCCCCGGATGCGTCTGTTGTACAGATGCGTTCGGGGTGTGCTGTCTACGTGCTCGTGACCGCGAGCTCTCCACTTTCTGTGCTGCTGCTCGTTGCAGCAGCACCTCAACTTCATGTTGAGTGCGTCGAGCTTCAGGTGTGATGGGTTCGGGGAGCTCCCGAAGCAATGCTGCCGCTGCAACAAGGTTCTGGCTGGCCCGCGTAAAGTGCGGGCGTCCATCGCCCTCCTCCATGATCCTCCGGCATACATCGCGCGCCATGGAGCGGGCGCGCCCACCGGGCTCGCAGCGAGCGAGCTCGCGGTCGATTTCCGCTTGCTCCTGCTCCAGTTGGCGCTTGGCCTCACGGAGCTCCTCCCTCCGCGCTTGTAACTACTCGGACAGTACATCACGGGGAAGGGGGGGGGCGGTCTCGGTAACCGGTGCCAGCTGGGCGAGGCGGAGATCACCGATTGCATTGTAAAATAAGAAATTGTGTGAAATTGTAGTGTCAAACAAGGGTTTATCCTTTTCAAAAACAGCTCCAAACCCCACGGTTTACCACGGTTTTTTCATGAAACCGCTCCGATTTGAGTATTCCGCGGACAACCGGTTTACCAATTTAAAATTTTAAAATTTTGAGAAACTGAAAATGTACAAAACACTAAAACTGAGCGATAAATCATTGAAACCTTTCAAAAACTGTAAAAACCATATCGACGATGGAAATTGAAAAAATGAACAGTAAAATGTAAAAAACGAGCGATAAACCATCATGATCACTCAGTTTTTGTTTCAATTTTTTTACACAGTTTAATTGGTTTTTATGGTTTATGGTTTACCGCAAAACTTCTCTGTTTCAATTTCTGCGTGGAACGGTTTTGTTAACCTTGCCGTGAGCTCTCACTGTGGCGCTACCGAACTCTGCTTCTTGTACTTATGTGATGGGGATAAACCTTTGTATGACACTGTAATTTCACACAAACTAATATTTCACACTGCAAACACGAAAAACCTTTATACGACATCGAGTTGTAGTTTTAATCCCTTCTATGACATTGGCTTATAAGTCTAATAAAGAAAATTAACAAAACAATAGTTCTTAAATAAAAAAAAATCTGAAACGTTTTTTGGTGTTAGTTGAACATATTTCCTACAACTTTTCTTTTTAGTACGAGTTCAAATTTAAAAACAATTATAATTTAAAATTCAGAAATTGGAATCTTACCATAACCACATGGTTTGAATTATTTAAAATATACATAAATTGCGAAACTTGGTTCACATCTGTTTGTGAGATTGATGGTCACTGTAAAATTATGATCACTTTGTGTTACTATAAAATTTATGAAGGTTAAAATTTTAACTTGAATTTAAATTATTAAATCATATTCACATATTTGAAGTGTACATAATTTTAGAGTGATTAGGGTTCTAAACTAAATGGTTGGACCAAGTTTCAAAATTTATAGCAAAATGTAACTATTTTAAATAATTCTAAATTTGTTGTACTAGATTTAAATTTTGTAATTTTAAATCAAAATAATTTTTGAATTTGAACTTAGATCAAAAAAGGAAAGTTGTAGAATATAATTTCACCTACTTCCACAAACAATTTGAGATCTTTTTTGGATTCAATAAATAAAAGTTTTATTCATTTTCTGAGCTGAAACTATATATTCAATGTTTTAGAAGGATTAAAATTACAACTCAATGTCATACAAGGATTTTTTGTATTTGCAATGTCAAATAAAATTTTTTGTGAAATTGCAATGTCATAGAGGGATTTATCCCTATGTGGTGCGGCTTGTGTCGTCTACCTATGACTGAACTCCTCGACTCAAGCGTTTGCGTTGTCAGCATAACACCGCTGTGTGAGACTTACCTTGGTTTAAATGTCGCGCATGTGAGTTGTTTAGTCGTGTGTGTTGTGGTGTTGTTAAGAG
The DNA here is from genome assembly GCA_001182835.1 of Oropetium thomaeum. Classification (NCBI taxonomy): domain Eukaryota; kingdom Viridiplantae; phylum Streptophyta; class Magnoliopsida; order Poales; family Poaceae; genus Oropetium; species Oropetium thomaeum. Next base: position 70,423 of record LFJQ01000133.1, on the reverse strand, counting down.
TCGGATGGGTCAGCTATCAGTTTTTCGTTGTGTAGAGCTACATGCAGAGATGGTAGTGATCAGCGGTGTTGGAAGATTAGGATCAAGTCGCATGGCGGTTATTAGTGGAGACCGTTGTATGATTCGGGGTCAGCAGTGCATGCAGAAACTAGTGGATGTAATTCTGCATGCAAAGCTCAGTGCGTGTGTGTGGCCAAGTCGTGCGGCTGTAATGTGGGCGTGGTGAGTGCTAGCCACGGAAACAAAGCCTATACAAATTCTGTAATCAGCCGGTGTTTAGAAGTGTGTGAAGTGAGAGAAAGTGTTCGTGTTGGTGCTGGTGTGCAGCGTTCGTGTTCGTGCTGGTGTGCAGTGCCGAATAAAGTTACTTCTGTGTTCTGGTATTATTCTCCAACGTCTTGTGTTCGTGTGTGTCAGTGAGGCTTCGTTTGGGAGTACCGGGTTCACCCAGAGAAGTAGGGGAAAAGCAGGGCAGAGACCCGCGGGGGCAAGAGGCGCGTTGTTTGGAAACTAGCGTGAGTGCTGGAGAGCCACGGCCTTCCACCGGATTTCACGGGGCAGAGAAAGCACGAGTCGCTAGGCCGGGCGACCCATCTGCGCCGCGGTGCCGTCTCTCCTCGACGCCGCCTCCCCGACGCGTGACGCTGCCCTCCCGGCAGAGCTCCTCCGCCTCCTCCCCGACGTGGCTCTCCCGGACGCCTCCTCCGCTCGATGTCTCTTCTTCTCCTGTTGCTGGCTCCGCCTCTCCCGGTGCCTCCACCTCCCGACGGCTCCTCTCCCGGTGTCGTCTCCAATGACGCCTCCGCCTCTCCATGTGCTGCCTCCTCCGACAGCTCAGCCTCTCGGTGAGCTCTCTCTCTCTCTCTCTCTCTCTCTCTCTCCCTCCCTCCCTCTCTCTCTGTTGAGCTCGTTAGGGCCAGATCTACAATAATTTTTAGTCTTCTTGCTATACGTGTGCTGCCTCCTCCGACGGCTCAGCTTCTCGATGAGCTCTCTCTCTCTCTCTCTCTCTCTCCCTCCCTCTCTCTCTGTTGAGCTCGTTAGGGCCGGATCTACAATAATTTTTAGTCTTCTTGCTATACGTGTGCTGCCTCCTCCGACGGCTCAGCCTCTCAGTGAGCTCTCTCTCTCTCTCTCTATTGAGCTCGTTAGGGTCGGATCTACAATAATTTTTAGTCTTCTTTCTATATCTAGCTCTTGTTCGTTGAGGTCTTGGTATGTGATTATGGTGGTGAATAGTGAACTAGTGAAACAAAAGGGTTGTTGCATCTGATCTATAATTTGCTAACAAAGAGACCTCCTTCAACTCCGTTTCACTAGTCCTTGCCTTGCTCTGTTTTGTAGCAGTTGTTTTTTGTGAGGGACCCGTCCAATTTACATTCAAGTTTACTAAGTTGACTCGCGGCCCACGTATGGTATGCGAGTACTCAACCCGATAAAAGGGAATGTAAACCCGGCAGTCTCCCGACATGCTTCTCAAGCAATGCCTAAGATCCAAGCACATCGGTAACAACGGTGATACATCACTGTAACGTCCCGCCTCCTCGAGGTCGGGCCCGCTTACATCAGGTAGCTTTTATAGAATATAAGCTGGCCTCACAGACCAACACAAGTCTTTTCTACGCACATTTGTCCTCACTCGTGCGCACCCGGGAGTCACTTCCCGGTCGGTCACCCATCCTGAAATTCCTCCAGGCCAAACACGCTTAACCTTGGAGTTTTCTGGAGCTAGGCTACCGGAAAAGAAGTTGCAACTTGTTGGTATGAGTATTCTATTAATTCTATTAAGCCCTGGGCTGGGATATCACAATCACATAGGTCACATTAATTAATAACATTAATTTCAAATATTCTTACAAACCAAGGTTCAACATAAGTCTTGAAACAAACAAATTAAAGTGCGGAAGCGATTCTAAGAAAGATAACAGTCGCAGCAGTTGTAACGTGAAAACAGGCAAGGATTTCGATGCCCTACCCACGAACATCGTAAATCACGGTCACTCGCATGTTTTGACTACGCCTCGCCCTCGCCGGCATCAGCGGGGACAAAGTAGCCAAAGACTAACTCATCCTCACCTGCAAAAACTTAAGCAACAAACGTTGAGTACGAAGGTACTCGCAAGACTTACCCTGTTGTGGGAATTATTTCCCGACTCCAAGGATAATACAGTATGGTAGTAGCAAGGTAAGTAAGGTATAGGAGATAGACTTGATTGCTTAAAGCTGAAAACTAAGCATATGTGAATAAGCATAAAGTAAAAGACTCTGGGGGCGTAAACACCTACTAAACCCATGACCATATGTACCATATAACCATCAACCACATATACCATCAACCATATTCCAACTCCCATCATGTTATGTGTCAACTCTACGATATTATTCAAAGGACAATGAGCTTGATCATAACCGAGATCATGGCGGATTCGAACCGATTATACACCCTGCAGGGGAGTCCAACTGTACTCACACGACTGAGGACCATACGGCTCGTGCAACCCGCTAAAGTTACACAAGGGGGTACTCATGTCAACCTTTTTCACACTCGTGCCCACACGGTTGGAAAATCCACACGGTGTCGAGTACCACGGCCTCGCAGGCACACGTGCGTCCCTCGTCGAGTATCACGGCCTCGTAGGCACACGTGAGTCCCTCGTTCCACGCCCCGTGCAGTCATCGGTCAAACATTGGTACGTAGTGAGATACTCAGCTTGTCTTACCATTATATTCGACATGTGGTATGAACGGAAAGTGCTCAGGCCAAGAATAACACGGCCGGGTCCTAGGTCAACTCAGACGGAGCCTACGGTACACAAGACCTCCACGTCTTGCTGCACTCCTATTCCACCGTCCAGATTTCAGTTTCAACACTATTTAACTTTTATCAACATATGAACTTGCCACAAGTCCATAAGTAACTAAGGTGAATCCTATACATGCGAGTGGGACTTACCACTCGACTTCTATCGTTATTCTAAGTAGGGCTAAGCATTTCGTGACTCGAACAAAGACATACTACCCAGTTGACAAGGTGACGTAATCAATACCAAGGAGGGGTAACATGCAACAACAATAGGTTTTCCCGACATTACCACTAAGCCCGACTTAATGCAATCCTATACTTATGCATATTTATTAATTGTAAATGTTTACTTAGGATAGCAATATGAGGTGCTTGCCTTCAACAGCAGTGGTGGTGTTCTCTTTGGCAGCTTGATCAACTTCTGGTGCTTCTCCCATAGCAGCACCCACGTCACTCTCCGAAGGATCGTATTCTATAAAGCAAAATCGTGTCGGTATGAGATGTATGCCATGATGCCATGATGCACAAATGATGCGATATGGTGCAGAAAGGTAGCTACTGAGATTACGAACACAATTCAAAAAGAACCACGTCAAACGGAGTTCTACAGCTCAAGTTATGTTGAAAACAGTTTTACTGATTCCGGAAACGGGTTTCTGGTTCCCGGGTTCCGGCTCCGATATCGGGTAGCACACGGACGTCGTTTCTGGGAAAAATCCCAAAACACGTCTCATGCACTGGCTTTACCAGGTGGCTAGGACTTACTATGATATGAAGTTTGAATGGTTTTTACTCGCGCTAGCAGGAACACGAGCCTACCGACTATCATCGCCCGTTTACGACATCGGCAGATACCGTAACGACACCGTAAAAGTCGTAACGACTTTGACGATGAAAATCAAACTTAAGTTAAAGGCATGTGACCATTTTTAGTTCAAAGTAGACTCCAAACTAAGACTTTTGGCACTAGGCTGGGGTCAAGTTGAGCTTCCAAGAATTTATTAAAAATCTAACAAAGTTCTGTTATTTAAACTTATAAAATCAGAAACATATACTAAAACTTATGTAAAAATCATGAAACTTTGTAGAAGTACCAGTGAGCATCTAAACTAAAGTTTTGGTTAAGGGTTTGGGCTTTTGGGTGACTTTCCTAATGCATTTTAGAAAAACAAATATTAACTAGGCATTTTGGAATATGATCAATGACATGCATGAAAAAATGTTGCTGTAAAATCTTGATAAAAATGCAGGAGATGCACCATGCTAAGATACATTCAAGGTTCAAAAATCAACCCTAGAAACCTTCTGGAACTTCAAATAAAATTCAAAAACAGAAATAGTTCATTGAATTAATGAGGAAATTCCAGGGATATTTTTGAAAAAGTGCTTCAATAGAAAATTGGTTCATTCTTCGTGGATTCAATTAAAATAGACTTAGCATTTTTTGATTTTTCCATGATTTATTACACATTTTACAATCACTGGCTAATTAATGGGAAAAAGGAAAAATAAATAAACAGGACGACAGAACAGGGGAACATGGCCGTGGCGGCGCTCCGGTGAGTTTCTCGCCGGAGGACGGGGCTAGGAGGGGGATTCAAGTGTCGTGGAGCATCACCTTGAGTTAATGAACTGATTTTAAGCAGAGGGCGGCGTTAATGGTGGCCGAAAGGGTGGCGCGGCGGAATCTCCCTCACCGGCGATGATCTGTGGCCATCAACTTGTCAAACCGGTGCACAAGTGCGAGATGATGTAGCCGGCGAAAGGAATCGGAGAGGAACGGTACCGTGGTGGCAAATTTCGAGAAATGGCGACCACCGGCGATACTCTCGGCCGAAAGGAAGACGGTGGTGTTCCGGTGAAACGACGGCGCGGCCGGGGGCCTTGATGGACTGAGAGTCGATGGAGGTTGAGAGGAACTTGACCGGAGTACGGGTCACGGGGCACAGGGGTCGCCGGAATGTGCTGTCGACGGGCGGGCGGCAATGGTGTTGGCGGACTGAGGCAGAGAGAGAGGTAAAATAGGGTGCTCGTCCTCGGCTGGGTTTTGAAGGCACGTGCACGTGTGGAGTTAAGGAGTGGCGCAGCGATTGGGCAGTTGAGCGGCGAACGGAGGTTGGACGGTGAGGGCGGCGGCTCGGTAGAGAAGTGGCGTGCGCCGGGGAGAAGGGCTGGCGCGCCAGTGAGAGGAGGAGGGAGAAGGAGAAAGGAAGGGAGAGAGGGGAGGGAAATCTTTGAGCGAGATTTTGCCTTGGCGAAGTAATGGCGCGCGGGAGTGGCGCCGGCGGCTGCCACGGCTGGCCGGCCACGGCGGTTGGCCACCGAGGGCGGCGGCCCTGCTCTTCCTCTTTTTTTTTTTGATTTTTGTTTAAATTCAAAAGTTTCCCTCTTAAGTCAATTGAAATCACACCTCCCGACTTCTGAAATTTTTGAAGCTTTTTGTGGGTACTAAAGGAAATATTTGGAACAACTTTGCTTAAAGGAAGATACCCTGATTCAGTCCCTAAAAGTTTGCAAATTTTTAACCTCGTTCAAGTTTGTGGGAATTTTAAAAGGGTTTAAACCTTTACCAAAAATTTTGATAAAATCTCCAAACTTCTATTTTAATGAGTAGTTAATTAATATGCAAAAACATTGGGTTAGTTCCATTATGAAAACAGAAGGTCCTTAATGGCTAGCTAGGGTTAACTGAAATCGACAAAACCATGAAACCCTGACCCACAACTCAAAACAGGAAACGGTCAAACACGAATTCGAATCAGTGAGCTCATTTTCAAAAGGACGAAAGATTGAAACTTAGGGATGTGACATTTTTTTTCTGCTATGTACCAGTGCACAAGATTTATCTGAATAGAAAATAGTAGTTGTAGTCGTACTAGTCTTCTGAAAATTTTTGAAACACAAGATGATTTATTTAGCTTCCATGTTTTCACATTTCATGTCTGTAATCAAGTAACTTTCATAAAGAAATTGGCATATCCCTGATATTTTATTGCCTTAGTTTGGCAAGCATCAGTCTAGAAATTACCTTTGTTGCCACAATCTTGCAGTATTGTTGTTTTAGTTTTGTTTGATGAATTACCATTTTCAGTTGTAATGTTCCATTAACAATCTCAGCATACATTTTATATTGTGATTAATTCTCTGTACCCAAACATAGAAGTTAAATTATATGTCATATTGATTTCTCCAAAAGTGATAGTATTTAATGTTCTGAGTGAATAATATTATACATTTTTCTGACTAATGTTAGAAATAAGTAATAAAATGGTTAAAGAAGTGGTTATTCAGCAATATGTTGTTGTGCTCTCTGAACAAGTTATCTTGCTTGTGATTGCTAATTATCTGAACAATACTGAGTGCATGCCGTTATTTCCATGTTCTGAATAGCTTATCAGGAAAGCACTCCTTTGTGCAGCTTATCTTTACTCTTTTCATTCAAACCTGAACCCATGTATGACATGTTCAGTTTGTGGATGGCAACATCTTGGTTGAGGTATTGTAATGTCGTGCGCTGATGCATGATTAGTTTGTTAGTATTTTCTACACTGATTGCTTGTTGCATGATTATTATTCTCATTGGTAATGGTTTTTCTAAGATAGTTAGCAGTTTGGATGTTTCTTATAAAATACAAAACAAGAAATGCCGATGCTTTGTAACTTGGAATTGAATATTGTGTTATGTTGGTACTAGTCTTGATCTGAAAATTTATTTAGCTGCCATGTTTTCACATGTCATGTCCGTGATCTTATTAGCATATATGCACTTTTTCACGTTACTTGAATTTTACGTGTTCATGTTCATTGATATTGTAATATGTATACATATACATATATATACATATATATAGGACAGGGCTATTTGGCACCCTGGGTATTGAATAGCTTATTCAGTACCCAGGTGTAAACTGTAAACAATTACCATGATCTTAAAATATTTATATTTTCATCGTAAAAATAGATGGTGCCACTAAGCAAGCCTTGATTGACCAGACGCCTAATTTATTCCATCCGAAAGCACATTTGAAGTGCACGTAGGAGGTGGGATGGGTGAGTCTTTTTTTTCTTACTAGTTTGCTTACTAGGTATTTTTGCTCATTTTACATTTCAAACTTGTAAAATCTGTTAGCTATGATCGTAAAAACTTGACCGTTATATCAAAGAATTCAATAAGCATCAAAAAAGTCAATTCAAAACTATTTTTATAATCATACACAATTGGCTACAGTTCGACATATAAAAATCTTTGTTTGATTTGCTTTTACCAAAGTCGGAAGTGTAAAAACATGTTCCTTACACTCGTAAAACCGATACTTGAATTGAGAAAGTTGCAATAGGTATGTTTTTGTATTCAGTCTCAAAAAAGCGTGGTTGTACTTCTATTACGTAAAAACATTCAATCTAAAGAAGTTGTATTTTAAGTGTAAAAAGATATATGAATAGTAAAAGTTTTAATTTAAAGCGATCTCTAAACCCTCCCATATAAAGTTGTAAATAAGTTTACGTCACCTGCCATATCAACTTTTCGTTGGTAAGGATTTGATGCTATGTTAAAGTAATTTTTTTCTATAAACATAAAAGGACTTACAAATTATAAACATTAGGCTTGCGGCAAAGTAGTTTGTAAGGAACTGCCATTATTCGTAATAGTTTTTATAGTTCAAACTTATAAAACCTGTTAGCTACACTCATAAAAACTTGACCATAATTCTAAAGGATTCAATACGCGTCTAAAAAATTGAATTCAAAACTGCTTTTTATAATTGGACACACTTGGCTGCAGTTCAACATGTAAAATTTTTTGTTTGATTTGTTTCTATCAAAGTCAGAAGTGTAAAAGCGAACTGCAATAGGTGTGTTTTTGCACTCACAGTCTCAAAGATGTGTGGTTTAATTTTAAATTTATTTTCACTGTATAAAACGTTCATGCACCCGCAAAAACAGGTTTTAATCGAATTTTATATGCACCACGCGTGTGTTACTTATTTTCGCATACTTGTTTGATAGTTATCATTACACTTGTGGAATTATAATTAGTTTCTATCACAAATTAATTGGTTCTTTAAATATGTTTGCATGTGAACGTATAATAATATTAGTTTTTCACACCGTTTTATACTAAAGAATAAAAAGTATTTACAATCACAAGCAAATTGATGAGCATGGTAAAAGCTTGTATAATTTTATGGTTCCAAAGGTATGTTTTTATGGTGGAAAAACTGTTTGGTGTCATGGCAAAACAAATTATTTTCTATAAAAAAACCGTTTAGCAATAAAAAATTTATATTTCATTAAACTATTTTTATGTTGATAGAAAATAATTTATGATCGTGTTAATAGTATTTACAGTTTTATAAGCTAATAAAATAATCAACTACACTTTTTATGATTTGAAACTATATTTTTTACTTTTCATTAAATGTCTGAACTAACAAATGCATATAATACCAAACCGAAGTAGGATAAAGAAGCAGGGACAACATAACATAATGAAAATGTAAACACTTTACGGTCGTAGTAAATAATATTTACAGTTTTATAAGACAATTAAATAATTTAATACAATTTTTATTATTTAAAACTATATTTTTTACATACTCATAAAATGTCTCAACTAGCAAATGAATATATCTAATACCAAATTGAAGGAGGGTAAAAAAGAGAGACAATATCGTGATGAAAATATTGACATTTTACGATCATGCTAATTATTTACAGTTTGGACCTGGGTACTGAATAGCTTATTCAGTACCCAGGGTTTATATAGAGCTTCTCTCTCTCTCTCTCTCTCTCTCTCTATATATATATATATATATATACTAGATTATGAGTTCCTGGGAGGAGGATCTTAGACAGTTATTCTCAGAAGATGAAGAAGACGATGATGAGCTATTCTTTGTCATTATGCCTGCTGTTCTTTCGGCGATGCAAGAAGAGAAAAGTTCTGTCCACACTTCTTCTCTTCCTGGAGTTGAGAAGGTTAGGGAAATCTTAGAAGGGCATGACACATGGAGCAAAGTTGAGTTTCGGGTGGAGCTAGAGATATTTAGAGAAATAGCAGTTTTCCTTAGAACAGAGAATTTCCTGCGTGACACACGAGGTGTTGCCGTTGAGGAGCAACTTGAAATGTTCTTGTATATGCTTTCTCATAATGCAAGCAATCAAGACCTATACAAATGGTTTCAGCATAGTGGTGAAACAATCCATAGGAAGATCAATGAACTCTTTGATATAATTCCTGCCTTGACTAATCGATTGTGAAGCTTCCTAATGCATCAGTCCAAACTCATGAAAAAATTGCAATGGACTCTCGCTTCATGCCCTTTTTCTAGGTCAGCCACAAAAAGCCACAAAAACCAAAAAGTTCTTGTCTTTCAATCTTTTCAACTCTATATGATTTCTTTCTTCTTTCCTTACATGTAGAACAGCATTGGTGCCATCGATGGTACCCATGTACCTATTACCATTGGTGAAGATAAAGCTGCTCCTTATAGGAATCGAAAAGGATCCTTATCACAAAATGTTATGTTAGCCTGTGAATTTGATCTAAAATTCACGTTCATTTCATCTGGATGGGAAGGTTCTGTTGCAGATGCTGGGGTCCTTCGATCTACTCTTAGCAAGGGGTTTCATGTCCCAGAGGGAAAATTTTATCTCGTAGATGGTGGATATGCAAACACATCATCATTTGTTGCCCCTTATCGAGGAGTTCAATACCACCTAAGCGAGTTTAGGAGTCGTCGTTCGTATGCGAACTACAAAGAGCTCTTCAACCATCGGCATGCATCACTTCATAATTATATAGAGAGGGCCATTGGTGTTGCGAAGAAGAGGTTTCCTATTCTAAAAGTTGGCATACATTATCCCATTGAGTCTCAAGTTAAGATCCCTGCTGCAGCAGTTGTATTTCACAATATAATTAGAATGCATAATGGTGAGGAAGGATGGCTAAGATCACCTCCCAAGTAATATCCCACCTACGTAATATGTTGAAGTCCCAAATGGAGATAAAAACTACCCAACGCAATCCGAGTCAGTGGATGGAAATAGTTTAAGAGACCAAATTGCACTACAGATGTGGGCTGCATATAATGTTTAGCTAGATTACTCTCCGTGTATTAGCTAGATTACTCTTTGTGTAATATTATTTTCTGGGTGCTGTTTGTGTTATACAATATTGCTGTTTACGGTATTTGTGGTTTGTCTAATACAGTATTAGTATTTATGGTATTTGCTGTTTGTGTAATGCAGTACTACAATCTATTTTAAATAATTGTTGCCATGTAACTAAATGTAGCAATGTCATATGATACATCAAGGGCTGCATGGACCTTCTCGTATGAGAAGGGTCTACTTGACATACTAATTGAGCACAAAAATCACAGCCAGTTTAAAGCGCAAAATGGATGGAATTCAGAAGGTTGGAAGAGTATTACCTCTATGTTCAAAGAAAATTCCCCTTGGCAAAATTCGTGAAGAAGCAGCTTCAAGAGAAGGACAAGGAATTAAAAGGAATCTATCGGGCTATAAGAAGTGCAAGAAAGGAGAGCGGAAAAGGTTGGGATGAGTCGATAGGTATGATAATTGCTGAACCTGAACAATGGCTGAAATGTCGAAAGGTAAGCTACTTATGTTTTGTTATTCCGATATAGTGTACTTTTGTTGTGATCAGTATATTGATATTCTGTTATAGTGTGAATGTGAATGGTTAAGCTACTTATGTTTTGATTATTGGTGCAGAAATATCCCAAAATAAAGAAGTGTCAAAAGAAGGGATTTTCTTTATATGGAAGATGTGAGGCCTTGTATGAAGGTAATTTACATTCTGTTTTCTAGCATAAATATGCACCGCAACTGGTTGTCTTAAATTGACATTTGTTATGCAATCATGTGTTTTTGTCTTAAATATGTACAACTATGTGACAATTGTTTCATGAAATAGGGAGCATTGCTACAGGTGATTTGAGCTTTACCTCTACAGAAACATTGCATTCGTTGCATGCTCCTACTAAACCGGTGATACCAATGCATGCTCCTACTGAACCGGTGCTACCATTGCATGCTCCTACTGCAAACTTCCTGTCTGAGGAGCAACAACTCACAGAAGGTATGCCATCAACTTCTGAAGCAAGCGGGCGTACTATTGCTAATCCATTTGCTGGAAGTGTGGACGGTGAAGTTCAATCAGCACCTTCCGGTACTTCAACACAATCTGGAACTGGCAAAAAGCGCAAGCAAAGTCAGGTTGCTACAACTTTGGATGATTATTTGGAGTTCAAGAAGCAGCAAAAACATAAGAAAATGGATGCTTTGCTCCTAAGAAAGGCTCAAGAGGAGGATTTTCTCTGTTAAGAAATGTCTTACCACAATGTATGAAATGGAAGAGTTGACGAGTGAGGAAAAGGCTGCAGCATCTGAGGTGTTTGAAAGAGATATCAATCGGCAGATGTTCATTTTGCATATAGATCCTACTGTTCGACTACTATGGCTTCGGAGGAAGCTTAGGTTGGTAACTTGATATTACATGTCTATGTACACTTCCTTCTCTTTGAACTCTAGAATAAAGATGCACTGCTCATGTTATATTCTGTTTTTTTTTTAATTTACAGTAGGCTTGCATCTACTTGAGAAGGGCACACAAGAAGACAGCTTGAGGCAGCAAGGGTGCTAAACGGTATTGCTCTGTTGTTAGTCATCATCCTTTAAAAATATAACTTGCTAACTTGGAGTGTGTATTTTCAGTCACGTTCATGGCTTGATGAAACCAACCTAAACTAGTTTCGGATACTACATGAAAATTGTCTTTTTCGGAGAACTCATATATCCTGATATTTAGATGATTATTCTGAAAAGTTTTTGTTTTTGTTTCTCTAGATCTAGAAGAAGATATATCTGTTAGTCTTCTATTTGCTAGCTATATGCATACAATGTCAAATATTGCATTAATAAATTCCTGCTGTAGATTCTTACACTGAACACCACCTGCAGAACATAAATTTTGCATTACTAAATATACCTTCCTCTTCATAACTGGTTGATTGATTGACAATAACTATCATTCATGTTCAATTTTATTTGCACCTAGCATTGGTATAGCTTATCAGCTTACTTAATTATCTTGTTAGCCTACTTTTCGTATTAGCTTGTCTACTTTAGGTTCAACATGCACTAATTCAGTAGGTTCAGCATGTACTAATTCAGTAGGATTTTTGTTTAATTTCAGCAGCTATGAAATGTTGATTTTGATTAAGACCAGCTTTGGCTGTTTCTTCTTGGTGTTGAGTGGTTACAAGCATGTGTCATACCTGCGAATTATGAATGTACTAGCAGTTTGCCTATGAAATTATACTAAAGTACTAGCAGTTTGTTAGCTTCGATACCTTCAATAGACAGTTTGTTAGCTTGCATACTTTCAGGACTAAAATCTTGTATAAGCTGCTACTAGTAGTAGCTTAATAAAATTGTGTTGAAGACGATTCGATAGAATGGACTGCAGCTTCACCACTGATGTTTTCTCACATTACAATCAGTCTGCGATATGCTTCATTGCATTATTTTTCAGGAAGGTGATAATGAGATGGAGGTTGATGTGTCATTGAGATCTGAGAAGTCATATTTCAGTCAAGAATGGTCTCCTAGAGATTAAAATTTATTCATGTGCTTGTCATGAATTTTCTTGTTGATCAAACACAACATGATGTAACATGTATTTTTGAATTTCTAGGTATTAATATGATTATCTTGTAATGTTGTTGATGATTAAAACTCTAGATTTTTGGGGGATTATGTGATGATCTTGTGATATTTGTTAAATAGAATCAAGTGCTTATGCATGTTTCAGATCTTTTTTCTTGAATTTATCTATTTTTCAGAATTTTTTCTAGGTCATTATCTCCTGAATTTGTATATTTCTCTAGTTTTTTTTTTATTTTTTGCAATTTTCTTGATTTTTTGCTGGGCTAATCAACTCTTAACTCCCAAATAACAGGAAGGGGTACTTGCACCGGGTAGGGAGAGCGCACCCGGGGCCAAGTGCGCAGGGTTGCCCCGTGGGTGCTGGCCACCCTGTGATTGTGGCCACGTACTGCCAAATGAAGTCTGAGTGGGATTTCTAGCACGCTGATCCTTGGAACCGGATCCTCTGATCCCTTTCTCATACTGTCTCTTTTGGCTCGATTCGCACTCGGTTTGCCTTCCTCTTGCGAATCCTTGACCCTTCTAGAAACCACCCATCCCGCTCGCCTGTCTGACTCAGACCCTTTCCGCTTTCGCCCCAAGTCGCACAGCGCTGCCGCTCTGACCGACTTGGGAGTCTGGGACTGCCCTACTTGGTCCGTCCGCGGTCCGCCTCTTCCTCATAGCAGCGGTAGCACATGCATCGCTTCCTCCACATCAAGCAACTTCCCAGCCATTTGAACTCCTAACACATGACACCCGGAAGGTGTTCGATGGAATGCCAGTTGTCGTGCAGGTGTACCAAAATCCCCGGTAGCTCAACATGCAGGCCGGTATGCCATCTTAGTGAGCACCACTTTTAGATTTTAGTATGCACCAGATTAACAAATCGTGAATTGTATATTTAAACCGCACGTCCATTCACAATAACTGAGGGGCTGACATTTAAGTTGATTTATTGATTTCACTAGTAAATTATCCGTGCTTTACTAGGGAGTTGTCGCAACCCCGTTCGATAAATCGTACGGTTTGCTCATCCAGGATCATTTTGGGGAGCCACTTGCCGAAGCAATGACCGTTACAGTACAATAATTAACAGGAACACGTAAAACGATTTAAAGAGTACTCAAATTCTTAATACTACAGAGTGGTTCAAATAGTTTAAGTGCGGAAGCGGAGTTTGAAAACAATGGTGGTCAGCGTAAGCTAATAATTACAACTCGACGATACAATTAAGCACGCCAGCCCACGGGTGCTTAATCTTCATAGGTTGGTGAAGCGGGAACCCACTCGAAGGTCCACTCCGAGGGTGCATCCCCTTCCCAACCACCACAACCAAAGTTAGAAGGAACACCTGCAAAAATATAATTCAACAAAGCCTGAGCAACTAATACTCAGCAAGGCTTACCCGTCAACGTGGCCATCTAATGACCGACTCCTAGAATGCAGGGTATTGGTGGAGGTTGATCGGGCATTTGCGAAAATAGCACCTATAGTCTAATCCGACTTTTAGCCAAATTATCAATAGTCCTTATGAGTTTTACTAAGTGTGCTACTATTCTAAACAGTCAAGAATTCAATACATCAAACAGGGTGAAATAATCATTTTTATCTCGTCTCAATTATTTCCTTATCGTTGCGGCAGAAAGGAAACAAGTGCTACTCTTATCCGCGAGGAGCGGCAATTATAATTGATTTACATCCTGCAGGAGAAACCCGAATGACACGACACGTGCACACTCAACTGAGTCACACGTGGCTACCTTTCGCAACATCGCGACAGTGTTGGCTCAATATCCATCCCTCCAAGGACATGGTCCTCCAGGCAACGCCCTGCGTCCCTGTACGGCCCCAAGCCTTTCCCACTAGCACGTGCCCAAGAAAATCAAAAGCGAATTCATCCACCATACTGGTCCATTCATCCGGAAAAAGGGATGGCCAACTGTCCAACAAAGCACGATGAGCTACATCGGTTTCCTGGTTCCCATATACCAGTATGCACTCGGTACACACCTCGAACTTGTCCAATGCAACCGCACCCGACAGGGTGCTCAGTTTTTAATCACTTTCATATCAACGTATATCCTTCATCTTTCTCTGATTAAACTCGAGTAGTCTCCATACTACTCGAATGCTACCGGAAGCCTATTTCCTTAAGCACGGCATCCTATCGATGGCTCTACCAATTGAATCGTAGGAATCCTATTAAGTCATGCAACTAGGGTTTCACGGCAATTTCCTAGAAACCTAATGCACGAACAATTCCTACATTCATAGTGTTAAAAATAAAACTTTTAAAACATAGGTGTGCACCGGGGCTTGCCTTGATCTGCAGAAAAGTTAGTGCACTCGAACGGGCAGTCAGATCCGGCGGGCGCTTCTTCTGGATTCACGTCCTCCGCCTGGATTTCCGAGTCGGTCCCTATATGACGAAAATGCATAGTAATGTTTAAGGAAATGTGTTGCAAGGCTTTTATTAAGGTCCAACTAGATTTTCTTAGTTAGGGTTCAGGGTTAGATTCGACACTTTTCGGTGGGGCCCACTTGCTTAATTAACCGCGGCTATTAATTAGGGCTAAAAACGAAAATTTTTAACATAGCTTAATATTATTTTTAGTTGAATGTACTCTCTGAAATAAGCATTTTGAGCTTTGGTTGAGGCCTAGACGATTTTTCCTAGATTTTATAAAAATTCAACAAAGTTTCTGTTTTTCAATCTTATAAAATCAGGATGGCATAGTAAACCTCAGAGATAAATTGTGAAATTTTATAAGGGTACTCCTGAGCTTCGGGTCTACAACTTTCATTTTGGGTCTCACCACTGAAAAGGACTTTTACAATGTATTTTAGAAATGGTGTTTTAGTATGCAGAATTGAAGTATTGTTAAAGTGTTACATATAGTTTGGTGGTCCTAAAATCTTCATAAAATTCCAGCAGAGGTGTGTGACCATGGTGGTTTTGTGTACCAAAGGGAAGCCCTAGAATTGCTCTGTAATTCAAACTAAAATTCAAAAACAGAAAATACCATCCTAATTAATTCTGTAAATTCTGGGACTTTTAATAAAAAGTGTTTTAACATAAAATTAGTGCTTTATTCAAGGATTCAAATAAAATTTGGTTGGGCATTTTTAGATTTTTCCATGATTTGTTACACGCTTGGCAATCCTCAGGTTAAATAAAAGAGCACAGTAAATCAATGGAACAGTGCCCAGACAGGGGAGGCGGCGGCTCCGGTGAGCTCCTCGCCGGTGCGGGGATCTAGGGCGAGGGAGGGGTTGTCAAAGAGCTTCACCTCGACCTAAAGCACTGATTTGATGAAGGTGAAGGCCACGGTGATGAAGGGAATCGAGCTGACGACGAGGGGTTGATCTGGCGGCAATGGCGGCAGAACGGTGGCGCGGGGCGTTCTTCTCCGACGACGGTGAACCGGGGCTGGAACCATGTCACGATGGTGAGGTAGGGTGAGGTGAGCTAGCCGGTAAACGGAATCGAAGAAGGGTTCTACCGTGATGACGAAGTTTGAGATTTGGCTGCCGCCGGCGAGGTCCCTGGCCGACGAAAACAGGACGGCGGTGTTCCGGCGATTCTGCTCCGGCACAGCACGGGAGGCTGGTCAAAATGGAACGAGGGCAGTGCAATGGTCTCGCTGGTAAACGGAATCGAGGAGCAGCTCACCGTGGATCGAGAATTCCCGAGGTGCGGCAATGGCGTTCCTCCGGTGGCGGCGGCGACTCGTCGGAGCACAGGGAGGTGTAGACGGGAAATTGAGGGTTGAAATGGTGCGAAATAGGTGCTGGAGTATATAAAGAAGAGGTGAGGAGGGTCGGGAGCGGGTAATTTCGACCGAAGGTGATGAATTTAGCCGGCGCGGGGGGTTCGGTGGGCGGTGGCCGGACGGGTGGCAGCGGCGAGCGCGGGCGGAATTGAAGACGAACGATGGACTTTCTTGCGCGAGGAGCAGAGGCGGCGTGTGCAGGAGTGACCCGTCGACTTGTTTGCAGTGGAAGGACAGCGTGCGCTCGACTTGTTCCATCGGCTCTGTCGATCGGCGCTGAACCGGGTACGGGCGGTACGGGGGTAGAAGAAGAACAGTGAGCGGCAGGGGCTAGCGGCAGAATTAACCGTAGACTCCAGGGGCTAACTTGCAAAGTTTCAGTACCCAAGAGCAAAACTGCTAACCTCGGTTCCCGAGCTCCAAAATTTCTGAAAACTTTTCTGTGGGCTAATTGAATTATTTGGAACAACTTTGCTTATAGGAAGTTTGACCGAATCGGTTCCTAAAAATCTCTGAATTTTCAATTTGGTTTACAGTTGTTGGAATTTTAAAAGTATTTAAACCCTTTCTAAAAATTCTGGTAAAATCCCCAAAATTCTATCTTAATGTGTAGTTAATTGTTATGTAAAAATATGGGTAGGGTTTTGTGGAAATTTTGGAGTCCCACTTGTTATATCCTTCTCGACAATTAGGGTTTGGATTAAGAATCAATTTTTTAATTCAACAATACTTTACCTCATCTATATTTCCCAACTTCTATTTCATGAGTGAGGTTTTTAAATTCTTGTTTTCAACCTAAAAGAGTGGTTTATACAATTGATTGGGTTTTATTACGACGGGGTGTCACAGCCCTCCCCCCTTAAGAAAATCTCGTCCCGAGATTTCGAAAGGACAATACGACGAAGGGATTACCTCGGGATAGATGCCATGAACTCAGGAAATTTGGATTGTAGGAATTCTTCACTTTCCCACGTGGCTTCATCTTCAGAGTGATTTCCCCACTGCACCTTGTAAAATCTTATGGTCTTCCTCCGAGTTACCCGATCCTTTTGATCGAGTATCTTGACCGGCACTTCCGGGTAGGTGAGATCATCTTGGATTAATTCAACTTCCGGAATAACCACTTCTTGGGGAAGTTTTAGGCATTTCCGAAGTTGAGATACGTGGAACACATCATGCACTCCGGACATATGAGAAGGTAATTCCAAGCGATAGGCCACGGGTCCGCATCGCGCGACGATTTTGAAAGGTCCAATAAACCGTGGAGCGAGCTTACCCCTGATGCCAAAACGTTGGACACCCTTGGTTGGCGATACCCGGAGATAGACATGGTCATCCACTTCAAAAGTCAACGGACGGCGTCTTTTGTCTGCATAGCTCTTCTGCCGTGATTTTGCCGCCCGCAAATTAGCCTGAATGAGTTTGACCTTCTCTTCGGCTTGCGTGACTAAATCTGGTCCGAAATTCACCCTTTCTCCTGCCTCGGACCAATTTAGAGGCGTACGACACGGTCGGCCATACAATGCTTCAAATGGAGACATTTTGATGCTTTCTTGATAGCTATTGTTGTAGGAGAACTCGGCAAATGGTAGACATTCCTCCCAATTATTTCCATGGGCCAACACAGATGCACGAAGCATGTCCTCCAAGATTTGGTTCACACGCTCCGTTTGGCCATCGGTCTGTGGATGATAGGCTGTACCATGGATTAATTGAGTACCGAGGGATTTATGAAATTGTTCCCAAAAGCGGTTTACGAATTGCGTGCCTCGGTCAGAGATGATGGTTTTTGGAACACCATGCAAGCACAGAATGCGGGAAATATACAATTCCGCATATTTCTTTGCATTGTAGTAGGTGGACACTGGAATGAAATGAGCCGCTTTAGTCAATCGGTCGACAATGACCCAAATAGAATCATGGTGTTGAGCGGTGCGAGGAAGGCCAACGATGAAATCCATACTGATGTCCTCCCATTTCCACGAGGGTATACTGAGAGGCTGTAATGGACCGGCGCTTTTCAAGTGATCCGCCTTGACTTGCCGACATGTATTGCACTCAGAGACATACCGGGCGATCTCCCGCTTCATACGGGTCCACCAATATTTCTTCCGCAAATCTTGGTACATCTTGTTGCTACCCGGATGTATAGAGTACTTGGAGAGGTGTGCTTCATCCATGATTTTCTTTCGCAGCTCGGGGTTCTTTGGTACGACAAGACGGTCGTCGAACCAAAGGACACCTTCCTCATCAAGGCGAAAACACTTCATCTTGTCACTGCCTATCCGAGCGCGAATATTCTCCATGCCTTTATCCGCTTTTTGTGCAGCCACCACTTCTTCGCGGAGAGTAGGAACAAGGGCTAGATTATACAAAGCTCCGTGGGGAACGACACGGAGACTGGGCTTGTCTGGACTGCAACAGAGAGTTATGTCCAGAGTTTGAAGTGTACTGCGGTTATAGCAGGCCTTGCGACTGAGGGCATCGGCGACAACATTTGCTTTGCCCGGATGATAATGAATTTCCAATTCATAATCTTTGATCAATTCTAACCACCTTCGCTGCCTCATATTCAGATCACTTTGAGTGAAAATATACTTCAAACTTTTGTGATCCGAATACAGACGTACAAGATTTCCCATGAGATAGTGTCTCCAGATCTTCAAGGCATGAACCACTGCGGCGAGCTCTAAATCATGAGTGGGATAATTTAGCTCATGACGCCGCAGTTGCCGTGAACCGTAGGCAATGACACGTCCATCTTGCATTAAAACACAACCTATGCCAGTGCCAGAGGCATCACAATAGACATCAAATGGCTTAGTGATGTCCGGTTGAGCCAATACTGGGGCGGTGGTTAAGTGCTTCTTGAGAGTTTGAAAGGCCTCATCACAGGCGTCACTCCAATAGAAGGTGACTCCTTTGTGAAGCAGTTCAGTCATGGGCTTGGAGATCTTGGAGAAATTTGGAATGAACCGTCGATAATATCCCGCAAGTCCAAGGAAACTGCGGATATCCTTGACGCATGTTGGGGGCTCCCAGTCCAGCACTTCTTTCACCTTGCTTGGATCGACAGAGATACCCTCCGCGGAGATCACATGACCAAGGAACTGCACTTCCTTTAGCCAAAAATCACATTTGCTGAATTTGGCGTATAGTTTGTGCTCCCTTAGTCTCTGTAGAACAATACGAAGATGTTCCGCATGTTCTTCCTCCGACTTGGAATAAATTAGGATGTCGTCGATGAAGACCACGACGAATTTGTCCAGCTCGGGCATGAAAACGGAATTCATCAGATACATGAAATGGGCCGGAGCATTGGTCAAACCAAAGGACATGACAAGGTATTCGTAGAGACCGTACCTTGTAGAAAAGGCAGTCTTGGGAATGTCCTCAGGACGGATTTTTATCTGATGATACCCCGAGCGAAGGTCAACTTTGGAGAAGACTTTGGCGCCCACAAGTTGATCGAACAAGATATCTATGCGGGGCAAAGGGTATTTGTTTTTGATGGTGACCGCATTTAACGGTCGATAATCGACACAGAGCCTCAGGGTCTCATCCTTCTTTTTCACAAAGATGGCGGGACAACCCCAAGGAGATGAACTAGGCCGAATGAAACCTTTGTCTAACAACTCTTTGAGTTGAACCTTCAATTCAGCCAACTCATTTGGAGCCATTCGATACGGCCTTCTGGAGATTGGGGCGGTTCCGGGTTGAAGTTCAATTTTGAATTCAACGTCTCGATCGGGTGGCAATCCCGGTAAATCCTCCGGAAAGACATCGGGGAATTCACACACCACTGGGATGTCCTCCAACTTTTTACCGGAGACTTGATGAAGGCTGGGTGAATTAGGAGTGGGTGGCGTAACTTGAAAGGATAAGGAGCCGTGGAGAGGAGAGTTTAATTGGATTCTTCGAGAAGAAAGGTGCAACACGGCGTTATGATACACCATCCAACCCATGCCTAAAATTATATCTATGCCATGGTGGTCAAGAACGATGAATTGTGGTTGAAATAATTTTCCGCCTAAGTTCAAAGGTGTTTGGTGGACTTTTAATGTGGTCGATAATTTTCCGGCCGGTGAGGTGATTATGTAAGGTGTTTTAGTAGTGGCGGTGGGAATACCACACCTTTGGACACAGGCC
This sequence comes from Oropetium thomaeum, assembly GCA_001182835.1. NCBI lineage: Eukaryota > Viridiplantae > Streptophyta > Magnoliopsida > Poales > Poaceae > Oropetium > Oropetium thomaeum. The sequence goes on along the minus strand of LFJQ01000133.1, from coordinate 50,020 downwards.
CTACTAATAAAATTATGGGTGGCACCCGAATCGAATAAAACCAAGACAGGATGTTCTCGAATGGAAAACATACCCGCGAGGACTTGTTCGCCCTCCTGAACTTGCTCGGCCACGGTGTGGTTAACGCGGCCCTGCTTCGGCGCGTTCCCAGCAGGTTGAGGACGCGAGTCGTTGTTGTTGTTGTTGCGGTGGTTGCCCTGTTGGGCATTCCCCTGCTGGCGAGGAGGCAGACGGCAGTCCTTAGCAAAATGCCCCGGACGACCGCAGTTGTAACACGGCCGCGGACCCGTGTTGTTGTACTGCTGCGGCGGGCGGGAAGCCTGGACCATCCGCATTTGACCCCCGGTGTTGAAGCCGGACTGCTGCCCGGACTGAGGGCCTTGGCGCGCCATTTGCTGCTGTGAGAATGGCGGGCGATACCCTCCGCCCGATGGCATGGCAGCTTTGAACTTTTGGCCGGTCGGGGAGGTGATGGCCAGACGGTACCTCTGGGGCGGCTGGCTACCAGAGGGAGCACCGGCAGCGCGCTTGCGTTTCTTCTCTTCCTGGTGGGCGCGCGTGGCGTCCTCTTGGGTAATGGCGGCGCTCACCAGCGTGTTGAAGTTTACGCTGTTATGGAGGGCTAGACGATCGCGCAGCTTGGAGTTCAAGCCCTTCATAAAACAACTTCTCTTCTTTGCGTCGGTGTCCACGTGGTGCCCAGCGTACTGCGCCAGATAATTAAATTTGCGCGAGTACTCGTGGACACTCATGTGGCCTTGGCGCAATTCTTCAAATTCGCGCGCCTTGCACTGAATGAGACCATCAGGGATGTGATGTGCCCTGAAAGCCTCACGGAACTCGGTCCATTGCACTTGATGACCCTCAGGAAGAGAAGCGGTGTAATTAAACCACCATGCTCTTGCTGGTCCGCGGAGTTGCTGAGCAGCGAAGAGAGTCTTTTGGCGCTCAGTGCAGTGGAGGAGTTCAAATTTGGACTCGATGGTGTGCAGCCAATTATCGGCGTCCAACGGGTCGGCTGCATCCGCAAAGGTTGGCGGATGGACGGCCGAGAAGTCTCCGTAGGAACTCTCTTGCGGGGGTGCCTGAGCACGCTGACGACCACCCTGACGATTTTGATCGATCAGGATCTGCATGAGCTGCTGTTGGGTGGCCATGAACTGTTCCCACATCCTGGGAGGTGGGGGTGGCGGCGGCGGAAGGTTAGAGCCACTCGCCTGGTCTTGCCCGCTTGACCCGCGCGTACGTCCTGCCATCTGTCATAAGAAAGTTCCGCTCCATGAGTTGCCGATCGTGCGATTGAATGCACATAGACCAATAGATGCACTCAAACAAAGCATAATCAGCGACATAATATGACAGTGGAATTGGACAGCACAACTTGGAGCACTTCATTAGTAAAGAGTCAACGGTTGGATACGTGGGATAGTTTCCGCATTACTTCTCGAAGTGGCATAACCACTTGCTACAAAATGGCGTAGCGACGTCACATCATAGCTACGCTGTCCAAGAGATGTAAACCCACTTATAGCTATTCGATGCCAACTAAAAGAATCTAAGGGGTTCTTAATTTGGTTGTGTACACACGTGCACAAAACCTAGGCCGCCAAGAGCAACTAGGACATGGGGCTGTCGGCGTCGGACTGCATTCCCTCATCGTAGGGCGACGGGGAACGCTCATATTCAACGCCGGACATGCCTGACCTTTCGTCAGGGGGAGCGACATCAGGTTCCTGCACTGGCTGTGGGGCCTGATGCTGATGAGCCAACTCGAGGTTCATCACGGCTTCCTCCAATTGTGCCTGAAGCTGCTCAACGGCTTGTTCGACGTCGTGGAGCTGGGCGCGCACATCATGAGTCTCGTTCTCCGCCTCAAGCCTTAGCTCATCCATCCATTCGGCTTCGGCCTCGAGCTCACTGACCCGCAATGTCAGGTCGTCGCGCTCGCTTTCCCACTCAGTGGCCTGTTGAGCGGTCTGAGTCTTCTGTTCCTGGAGCTGCTGCTGCAACTCCTCGACTTGGACCTTCAAGCTAGAGTTCTCTGCTTCGAGCTTCTCTCGCTTATAGGAAACCTCAAGCCAGTCCATAAGCACCTTCAGACGCTCTTGCTCCTCCGCAGCACGGGACTGCTCTGCCTGCTCGCGAGCCTGAGCCAACCCCACAAGGTCGGCCTCGAGCTCTGCGATGCGTGCTGCGAGGGCGGCACTGCTGTCGACGTCCGAAAGGGCCATCTGTTGAATCATGGAAAACAAGTAAATTCTCATTTCCGACAGGGGAAACGAAAATTTATGTACCATATTCACCATTGCCCGAACGGAAAAATGACAAGACCCATATACAAGGACCGATGAATTTTAGGATTCGCAAGAGTACCTCCCCCCTTAAGAGGAGTCCGAAAAATGAAGTTAAGCGATGGAACCCTATGGATTCTATAGGACTGTGATTGGGCAAACAGACGGAAGGAAACGGTGACAAACTTTTAAGTTATTCCCTTTTTATTTATCTTTTCCTTAATTAATTTTACGGTTTTCTATTACACTTAAAGAGTTGAACTTTTTAGTTAGGTGGATTTTATTATTTATGCCAGCATGAAAGAATGCCACGACCTATTCGTCCTCTCCAAAAATAAAACCCTATTACGACATACATCGGTGGCACTATTCGTTCACTCGAGACTACCGTTTTCTACACGGTCTAACGACTGTTAGTGTACCTGCAGAAACTCACATCACAGAACAGGTATGCAATATGGCCATGATAGTCACGACTCATGGCAACCGACGGCAACCAGTAACGCCTTGCCGCTAGCGGCCATGAAAAGCATCTCAGGCAAGATGGGTGAACCAGCAACGCGAACACCAAGCGACCGTGAATATTATCCCACGGCAGGACTACGTACCTTCGTTGTAGTTCGTTGGTGCGACGTTGCAATTATGTAACACATACCTCCGCGTATTTCGTCGGTGCGTCGTTACATAAATATAAATCAACTTAAAGTAAAATGCATGAATGCAAAGTTAGCATTGCCACCTTCCTAACTATAACCTCTATTATGGGCTTTTCTATATCGTGCCTCACCGTAACGCATTTTTCAAAATAAGTCTTGTTAATTAGAGTACTGATTTCCCCAAAAGAGCTCTGATACCACGTGTCGCAACCCCGTTCGATAAATCGTACGGTTTGCTCATCCAGGATCATTTTGGGGAGCCACTTGCCGAAGCAATGACCGTTACAGTACAATAATTAACAGGAACACGTAAAACGATTTAAAGAGTACTCAAATTCTTAATACTACAGAGTGGTTCAAATAGTTTAAGTGCGGAAGCGGAGTTTGAAAACAATGGTGGTCAGCGTAAGCTAATAATTACAACTCGACGATACAATTAAGCACGCCAGCCCACGGGTGCTTAATCTTCATAGGTTGGTGAAGCGGGAACCCACTCGAAGGTCCACTCCGAGGGTGCATCCCCTTCCCAACCACCACAACCAAAGTTAGAAGGAACACCTGCAAAAATATAATTCAACAAAGCCTGAGCAACTAATACTCAGCAAGGCTTACCCGTCAACGTGGCCATCTAATGACCGACTCCTAGAATGCAGGGTATTGGTGGAGGTTGATCGGGCATTTGCGAAAATAGCACCTATAGTCTAATCCGACTTTTAGCCAAATTATCAATAGTCCTTATGAGTTTTACTAAGTGTGCTACTATTCTAAACAGTCAAGAATTCAATACATCAAACAGGGTGAAATAATCATTTTTATCTCGTCTCAATTATTTCCTTATCGTTGCGGCAGAAAGGAAACAAGTGCTACTCTTATCCGCGAGGAGCGGCAATTATAATTGATTTACATCCTGCAGGAGAAACCCGAATGACACGACACGTGCACACTCAACTGAGTCACACGTGGCTACCTTTCGCAACATCGCGACAGTGTTGGCTCAATATCCATCCCTCCAAGGACATGGTCCTCCAGGCAACGCCCTGCGTCCCTGTACGGCCCCAAGCCTTTCCCACTAGCACGTGCCCAAGAAAATCAAAAGCGAATTCATCCACCATACTGGTCCATTCATCCGGAAAAAGGGATGGCCAACTGTCCAACAAAGCACGATGAGCTACATCGGTTTCCTGGTTCCCATATACCAGTATGCACTCGGTACACACCTCGAACTTGTCCAATGCAACCGCACCCGACAGGGTGCTCAGTTTTTAATCACTTTCATATCAACGTATATCCTTCATCTTTCTCTGATTAAACTCGAGTAGTCTCCATACTACTCGAATGCTACCGGAAGCCTATTTCCTTAAGCACGGCATCCTATCGATGGCTCTACCAATTGAATCGTAGGAATCCTATTAAGTCATGCAACTAGGGTTTCACGGCAATTTCCTAGAAACCTAATGCACGAACAATTCCTACATTCATAGTGTTAAAAATAAAACTTTTAAAACATAGGTGTGCACCGGGGCTTGCCTTGGTCTGCAGAAAAGTTAGTGCACTCGAACGGGCAGTCAGATCCGGCGGGCGCTTCTTCTGGATTCACGTCCTCCGCCTGGATTTCCGAGTCGGTCCCTATATGACGAAAATGCATAGTAATGTTTAAGGAAATGTGTTGCAAGGCTTTTATTAAGGTCCAACTAGATTTTCTTAGTTAGGGTTCAGGGTTAGATTCGACACTTTTCGGTGGGGCCCACTTGCTTAATTAACCGCGGCTATTAATTAGGGCTAAAAACGAAAATTTTTAACATAGCTTAATATTATTTTTAGTTGAATGTACTCTCTGAAATAAGCATTTTGAGCTTTGGTTGAGGCCTAGACGATTTTTCCTAGATTTTATAAAAATTCAACAAAGTTTCTGTTTTTCAATCTTATAAAATCAGGATGGCATAGTAAACCTCAGAGATAAATTGTGAAATTTTATAAGGGTACTCCTGAGCTTCGGGTCTACAACTTTCATTTTGGGTCTCACCACTGAAAAGGACTTTTACAATGCATTTTAGAAATGGTGTTTTAGTATGCAGAATTGAAGTATTGTTAAAGTGTTACATATAGTTTGGTGGTCCTAAAATCTTCATAAAATTCCAGCAGAGGTGTGTGACCATGGTGGTTTTGTGTACCAAAGGGAAGCCCTAGAATTGCTCTGTAATTCAAACTAAAATTCAAAAACAGAAAATACCATCCTAATTAATTCTGTAAATTCTGGGACTTTTAATAAAAAGTGTTTTAACATAAAATTAGTGCTTTATTCAAGGATTCAAATAAAATTTGGTTGGGCATTTTTAGATTTTTCCATGATTTGTTACACGCTTGGCAATCCTCAGGTTAAATAAAAGAGCACAGTAAATCAATGGAACAGTGCCCAGACAGGGGAGGCGGCGGCTCCGGTGAGCTCCTCGCCGGTGCGGGGATCTAGGGCGAGGGAGGGGTTGTCAAAGAGCTTCACCTCGACCTAAAGCACTGATTTGATGAAGGTGAAGGCCACGGTGATGAAGGGAATCGAGCTGACGACGAGGGGTTGATCTGGCGGCAATGGCGGCAGAACGGTGGCGCGGGGCGTTCTTCTCCGACGACGGTGAACCGGGGCTGGAACCATGTCACGATGGTGAGGTAGGGTGAGGTGAGCTAGCCGGTAAACGGAATCGAAGAAGGGTTCTACCGTGATGACGAAGTTTGAGATTTGGCTGCCGCCGGCGAGGTCCCTGGCCGACGAAAACAGGACGGCGGTGTTCCGGCGATTCTGCTCCGGCACAGCACGGGAGGCTGGTCAAAATGGAACGAGGGCAGTGCAATGGTCTCGCTGGTAAACGGAATCGAGGAGCAGCTCACCGTGGATCGAGAATTCCCGAGGTGCGGCAATGGCGTTCCTCCGGTGGCGGCGGCGACTCGTCGGAGCACAGGGAGGTGTAGACGGGAAATTGAGGGTTGAAATGGTGCGAAATAGGTGCTGGAGTATATAAAGAAGAGGTGAGGAGGGTCGGGAGCGGGTAATTTCGACCGAAGGTGATGAATTTAGCCGGCGCGGGGGGTTCGGTGGGCGGTGGCCGGACGGGTGGCAGCGGCGAGCGCGGGCGGAATTGAAGACGAACGATGGACTTTCTTGCGCGAGGAGCAGAGGCGGCGTGTGCAGGAGTGACCCGTCGACTTGTTTGCAGTGGAAGGACAGCGTGCGCTCGACTTGTTCCATCGGCTCTGTCGATCGGCGCTGAACCGGGTACGGGCGGTACGGGGGTAGAAGAAGAACAGTGAGCGGCAGGGGCTAGCGGCAGAATTAACCGTAGACTCCAGGGGCTAACTTGCAAAGTTTCAGTACCCAAGAGCAAAACTGCTAACCTCGGTTCCCGAGCTCCAAAATTTCTGAAAACTTTTCTGTGGGCTAATTGAATTATTTGGAACAACTTTGCTTATAGGAAGTTTGACCGAATCGGTTCCTAAAAATCTCTGAATTTTCAATTTGGTTTACAGTTGTTGGAATTTTAAAAGTATTTAAACCCTTTCTAAAAATTCTGGTAAAATCCCCAAAATTCTATCTTAATGTGTAGTTAATTGTTATGTAAAAATATGGGTAGGGTTTTGTGGAAATTTTGGAGTCCCACTTGTTATATCCTTCTCGACAATTAGGGTTTGGATTAAGAATCAATTTTTTAATTCAACAATACTTTACCTCATCTATATTTCCCAACTTCTATTTCATGAGTGAGGTTTTTAAATTCTTGTTTTCAACCTAAAAGAGTGGTTTATACAATTGATTGGGTTTTATTACGACGGGGTGTCACAGGAGTTAACAAACATCATTAAAGACTACTTTTATATTAGAATCTATATTATTTTACTTATATTAATTTTTAGATTTTTGGTAGCTAACATCTTTTGATTGCATATTTGTCTTTAAACACTGCTCCATAGAATTGTTACATTTGTCTATAAGACATCTCAATAACAAAAAAAATTAATTGAAAAAAAGACTTTGAAGAGACATTACAACTTGAAATTTGACATCAAGAAACAACATTGTATTTTTTGTGCATCATTTTTTTTCATGATGTTTTTTAGATTATTTGCATAGTTTGCTTTACAAAATTACTCTTGCTGACATACAATTCTTAAGTAAAATTCATGGATTGTAAGCAAGATTATAAGTTCTTTGAAAGTTGTATGAGTACTAAGACTTTTGTCTAAATAAGTTGAAATAAGCTTCTATTATATGGATTATTGAATTATATAATCTGGGATGTTAGATTATATAAGCTGAGAAAATAAGCAATTTGTTTGTTAACCTCCTAGATTATAATATATAGATTATATAATCAGGTAGATTATAATCTGAAAAAATAGGGCCTAAACTTTGATTATGTAAATTAGACTTTCCATATGCAAAACATGAAAGTGTTCAGTATTCTATTCTTACTTTTTTATATTTTTAGTAGTTGAATGCCCGTGCGTTGCTATGGGTTCATGACAAAGTAACACTTTTAGCTCAAAGCATATATTAAAATAATGATCCTATTATATTAGATAATTTAAACAAAATTGTCGGGCATATTACCGCATCTCAACATAGAGCACATTCAGACAGTGATGATGTGCTAAACACATAGATGCTATCTATCTATTTATCTATCTATTATTGTTTCCTTTGATCTGGTTAATATAATCTCGTATGTCGGCAGGTATTATCGATTTATTTAAATTTCCATCATATATTAGTAGGTCGATCAAAAATCTTCTTCGTAGTGTCTTCCCATCCTACATAAGTGTTTCAATGTATTATACATGCTGAGTTTATGCAACAACTTTTATACGTTTATATATGTGATTAGTTGTACTTAGCGTACAAATTCGTTTGGCTCCATAGCACTACTATTAAAACAAAAAGAAGTCAATCCATAATATACATGCAATAGGGGAAAAGGAATGTCGTTTGGCTCTATAGCACTACCATTAAAACAAAAAAAGTCAATCTATATTGTATATACAATAGGGGAAAAGAAAGACTCATGATTAATGTCCATTTGTTTCAAGATTTTTAGCAAGCAAACCTGAATTTTGAGGACATATGGATAAGTGCTCGTTTTGATTCCACTTGTTTCAAGATTATTATTGGCAAGCTGTTCGTGAACTTGGCGGCCGCGCGGAACCCCTTGTTCGGCTTTTGCTTTCCTTCTGGAGTTTCAGAACTCTTCTGGAGCCGGAAATGTGCTAGAAGTATGTCATGGTAAGGAGAACCTCTTATTCTGCTTTTGCTTTACTTCTAGAGTTACGGAACTCTTCACGGAACAGCGGCCCCTCGACGGCCTACAGCCGTCCGTGACCTCGGCGGCAACGTAGATCGCGGCTCCACGCTTATGCGATGCGGCGATTGGAGATGGGGTGGCGCCGGCGCCGGCAGAGAGACACCACGATGGCTCGGCGACGGCGGCCCCTCAGCGGAGCGCGGTGTCCATGACCTCAGCGGCAACGCGGGTCGTGGTCCCACAGCGATGCGGCGTGGCGCAGGTCCTCGCCATCAGATGCTTCTTGAGGCAGGAGTGCGGCGAGTCCTGGACGAAGACGACGACGAGTTCGATCCAGAGGCAGGAGCTTAGCAAGTCCTAGACGAAAAGGACGACGAGTTCGATCTGGTGTCGGCAGCGGCTGACAGGATGGACGCGCGACGGCTTATTTCGCTCGTCAGAGGTGCACGAACGACAGTTACGATTTCTCAACCAGAGACAACCACACTTCCTCCCCTGCTGCTACCTCTCTCTTCAGCCCAAGATTTTTCCGAGGCCGTGCATCCGCCGCTAATCTCTTCATCCTAATCCCCCTCCGTGCTCTCTCTCTCTCTCTCTACATGGAGCCCCGTGCTCAATATGAGGTTCGGTCGTGCGGGCGAGTGGGCTGTGTCCTGTGGCCCTCTATCTCCTGCGACGACAGCAAGGCAAAGCCCGCTGTTCTTCCCTACTGACCATGCGCCTTCCTCCCTCATGTGGCGAGATCACCGAACCTATCGGTGAGGGGAAGGAGTGTGTTGATTGATCTCTAATCCTAGCAGGGCGAGGCCTCTCTGGTTCAATCGTATTTTCAGATGTGTTTTTGGCATTGATTCGTGGCGTTGGTTTGTTTTTCCAAGATTCGTTCGTCCACTTTCCATGTTGTGTCTCGGACTCTACCTATACCCCTAGGCGGACGACGACGGACGAAAAACTATAGGCAGGGGACGGACGCCGCTGAGACATTTAATAAGTAGTAATAATAGGAATTAGTTTTACCAGTTGAAGAATTAAGTTAAAAAATTCTTTAGTTCTGCAGAAAAGAGTATGTTTTGAGCAATACTTCAATCGCAAGTTTAGTACGTAACAAAGATGATCCGTTTATGAGAGAGAAACATTTGCCTGATGCCAAGCGCACCATGGCGAACTGGCCATTGCCTCAACAACATTATGGACCTGATCTATTATTGAATTGAATAAGGTATTGAACCTCATGTTAGCTACGTGCTCCTCCGTTTTTTAATTTGTGTCGTTAGGACACAGGTTTCTAGTTCTTTTCTAGTTCATTTGTTTATCTTAAACGACAGGAATAAAAAATTAGAGGAGTATATGTATAGAAGCGATTCGGGTCCACGGCAGGCCATGGTATTTTCGTATGGGCATTTTTACTCCTTACCCCTTTCTCTATCTTCTGTTTTAAGTGCTCATCGCCATCGAGCCATGGCAGACCTCGATGTGGACAAAGACCTTTAACGACGTGTCGAGCCGGAGCACCAAGCTGTGGGCACCGCATGCTCTTGCTCCCTCTCTCCCACCACACCGGAGCTCCTCCACGGCGCCGTCATCGAGGAATGGCTCGACAGAAGCCATGTGTTCAAGATTCCAAACAACTCCTCTACGCCCAATCCGCAACGATCGTCACACCTGCAGCAGCAAAACAGCTCCACTCCTCGACATGTCCACCACACCAACGTCATCGTGAAGATGCAAAATGGAGAGAAGTATATAGGGGCAAAAATGTCCATATGATAATACCAAGGCAAGCTGATGGGCCAAAATCACTTCTCTACGTATAAATGGGCGTATTTTCAACTTCCGTGAAATAATAAAGGACACGAGACTGATTACTGAAAGTTCAAAGTAAAATTTCAATCCATAAAAGGTTAAAAGGTCATGTATGCAATTAACCCTAGCTAGTTCAATGGCGGAACTACGTTAAGGGCCGCTAGGGTCATGGCCCCACTCGTGCGTCTGAAAATCGTAGCAGACCTCTCTTCAGTTATCTCGGCCCACATGTCGTTTCTAACCCAACTAGTACGTAGTATACTCGAAGTCCCTGACCAAAAATCGTACTAGTAGACGTCAAGCTAGGTAGATTTCTTTCCATCATGCTCTTGACCCTGACCGTGAACAACAAGGTCTTCACTAACTAGGTACTTCAGTTTGATCTTGTTCTAGTGTTGTGTATTATGTGTTAAGACACAATAAATGATATGAAATTACTTTATTAGACGTCAAATTTTTCAATTTTTTCATATTTGCAGTCTGTGGGTAGTACTATTATGAGGAAAAGTTAATGGTCCTAGTCATGTTGAGACACGAGTTCCGCCACCGCCCTTGCTTTAATTACTATCTGGATCGATTGTTATTTGGTTAAGAGCATATTACAAATATGTCCTTTTTTCTCAGTGACACAGTTCATATTACTAGCGCCTTCAATGTCATTACCAAATTCGATGTACTCATCTCAATGTTCTTCCATTCTGTATGAACCACACTTAACTTCGAGACAGTTGTCCAAACCAAGCAGAGCATACATAAAACAATCTATTTAAGCTCTAACTAATTCACTAATTCATTACTAATATATGCTTAAGATTATTCCCTTGGTCTACTTTTCATATGCGTCTAAGCCAAAATGAGCTGTGCACAATTCACATGCGCGTTTTACTTACAGCTAGCGCATGCAGCTAGAATTAACTATTTGTCTCTTCGTTTTATACGGAAGAGGGGAGCGCATGCGCCTCGCTTGCGTGCAGTCACGCGTGATGCTGCAGTGTGGTTGGCTGATGGCGGGTCCCATGTTGTGATGACGACAGGCCTTAATTAGCGCAGCGGCCATTATCTACAATTGGAACGGCACTAGCGGAGCATACGGCTACCATCTTGGTCTCTGTACTGGAGCTTACGCGCATATAAAAATAGATGGAGAGTATATAAGAGCATCTAATCTAGCTATGCTTAAGCATCGTCTCCCACCCTCCGCGACCACCTGCTAGCAAATAAGGACCCAACTAAAAAATGTCACTGGTAACACGCTCGCCCAAGCGCGCTACCACCGCTGCGGCCTGCGCTTCGATTGCTGCCGCCCACATTAAACACTCTCGCTAGGTAGATCCTTCCTAGTGCCCTCCAGCCGTCCGCTGCTCCGGCGGCTTCCTGCTATACTGAGCTGGACCACCGAGCCGCCTCCTGCCGCCACCCAACCCAAGCTTTGACCGGCAATGAAGGTCACTGGAGCCACGCTACTCCGATAACCCAAGCGCCCTAAACCGCCCACGATTACCGTCTCCGGCGATTGGGGGTGGGGGGTGGGGGGGTGGTGGCGCGGGGCGCCCTCACTGCCGCATCGTGCCACCCGCCCCTCCACCGCCTCCGCAACCGGCTAGCACCTGCACTTTGCAGGTGGCGCACACCAGACTCAAATCTGATGCTGGTGAAAGCGGCAGTCTACCGCACCGATTCCTTCCTGACCCACGCCGACATTAACACGGGGAGCATGAGCGTGGTGTTGGACTCACACCTGTCCTTGTTAGCCACTGCAGCACACCGAAGTTGGCCGGCCATGGCGCACCACTGGCCGGAGGGCGGGCACCACGGCACTGCTGTGGCGTGGGCTGATGATTTCACCGAGTTTGTGGCATCGCGGCAGGGCACATATGAGATTTTGCTGAGCTTTCTCTAGTGCTGCCACCATGGTGTCAATCAAGGTTTTGTTTCCAACGGTTTTCACAACAACTGGTCCGGTGTGGTACAGACGAACGGTTATTGGTTTTAAGTTTTTTTTTAAAAAATGAAAATTTAAAAAGTTTCAAACCCGTCACGCCGAACGGTAAACAACAAAATCGAGCGATACACCATTAAAACTATTCAGTTTACCATCAACCACCAGCGGAGAGATGAAAGCCGCCAAACTCAGTGGTAAACCCTAACCATTTGACTTACCGTCCTAATTCGTATTTCATCGTTTGAATGGTTTTTGTCATAGTTTTCATGAAAACCGCAAAACTTATCTCGTGCAGTTTTTCCAAAACCGATTAAACAGTTTTGTAAATATTGGTGTCAATGTAAGATGGGCTATGTTTACATTTTTTACAAAATTTTAAACATATTCATTTGGAATATTGAACTCCATTTAGAAAATATTGGCTCCATTATTTGAAAATGTCTCGATCTATACATTTAACTCTTGTAAGTTGCGACACTGCCAGCACTAACGTGCCCACATGGCTATACTTGGGACATTCGCACCACATAACACAGTAGGCCCACTTAAGCATGGTACGTATGGTCTCCACATTGCACGACACATATGCAAAATCGTGCCATTCCGTGACATATATACGCCAACCCCTCCGCCCATGGGACAACACAACGGAGCCATCGTGCTGGCATGATGACACGACAGCACCCGAGAACCCACTTCAGACCTTGGAGGTGATGGCTGGCGGCTGTCCGTGGAGGCAGTAGGCTAGATGGCAGCGGACTGCATAGATCCAACGACTCACCGCCGCATCTCCACCGCAGGGTAGACGACAAGGACAACGGGGATGGCATGAGGGCGAACGACGAGCTAACGAGTTGTGCGTGGCGACAGACGCGATGGGCGACCACTTCCATTGTGGCGAGGCGTGGAGAGAGAGGAGGAAGAAAGTGGCAGGTGGCGAGGCGAGGAGAGGGCTCCTGTGAGCTAGTGACGAGGCATGCTACTCCCTCCGTTTTTTAATATAGTCACAGTTGACTTTGACCGTTAACTATGACTATTTGTCTTATTCAAAAAACTATGAGAAGTATTATATATTTTATTATGATTCGATTTATCATCAAAGATGTTGAAAGATGACTTTTTATTTGATGCATTTGAACAACTTTTTTTAAATAAAACGAATAATCAAAGTTATTGGTCAAAGTTAACTATGACTATATTTAAAAGACGGAGGAAGTAGCAAGGTGTGGTGGACACCGTTGTACGTAGCGAGCCGAGCCAGCAAGGACGCTAGGTGAGAAAGGAGAGGAGGGCAGCATGAATCGGCTAAAGTTGTAGACTTGAGGTTTACATACTTGGTGCCTAGCTAGTGGGCTGGTGTGTGCTACTGTTAGGTCGAAGAAAGGCATGAATGTTTATGGGCGTGCCATGCCTATGCCTATGGGTTAGCATAGAGTCAAACTGATTGGGCGTCAGACCGACCAATATTGGGAGCTAAGGTTGAGGCAACCAACGGAAGGAGGTCAGTTCACTATCCTGAAAAGGAGAAATAAAGGAATAATAGAAGTGAGTCCATGGGAGGAATGTGTGTGTATATACGTGGAGCAATATACCCTCAGTATCAAGTATCATTTCTCTTGTGACAGCTATACCACTTTACAAAGAAGAAACATAAAGAATCTACTAAGGAGCAAATTACTTGTAAACTTCATGAAGGTACATTACAGATGTCCCAAATCAATCATGACAAAAGACTTCGATTGAAATTTGCCCTTGTGCTTTGCATTGCCATTCGAATAAGTTCACATTAATAAATGAAGCAGGGTCATTCGATCACGCCAACATCTTTTTGACCGGTAAGGATCCTCGAGACCTGGAGGCCCTGGTTCAAGGTTTGATTGAACAATAGCCGGGTTTGGAATTTTGACACAATGGGGAACCTTGAAAGGAAGCCAAGACGCAGGAAGATGATGACACCCATCATGTTGTCATAAGCCCTCCCGAGCTCCATGATAGAGTTCCTGATGATGGTCCTGTTAATCAGTGGCGCGCATGCTTGTCCGATCTGTGGGCAAGAAATTACTGAAATAATCAGGGTAAACTTGAGAGGGTTATTATTTTATCAGCTCTAAAGAAATCAGATGACTATAGAGCGCCCCAAAGAGAAATCCGTAGTAAATGAAATCTCTTTTTGATAGTTTAATGGTTGAAATACTGATTTCTTTACCCTTGAATCAACTGCTTATATTGAATTATACTGATATGGAATTCCACATGATGTGCCTGCACTATCATTGGTGCAGTACAGTTTAACCACAGAAGTTGGGGATACTTCTTAATTAAATAAATTTTTCCTTTTTATTATCTTGATCCTCTCATAAGCAGATTGGATGCAAGATTTATCTATCTTTTGAAGATAAATATCAGAGTATAGAACATACTACTATAAATTAAGGCTTCAATCACCAGAATAATACACCATCCAGTCGGCAGGAAGCCAAGAATACTAGCAAAGCAATCAGAAATCGTGAGATTAGCTACAACAAATAGGACTGCCACCAGTGACGAAACCTAGGAAGAGAACAGCCTTGAGGATGCGGAACACAAGCTGCAGGTCTGCTCCATATTTCTGATGTCCTATTGAAATCATCTAAGTGCAAGGAAAAACATACAACCTGTTAGTGGTTTGAGCACAGGAGACAAAACAATAAACCAAGAGAATGGTCGCAGTCTTACCTTCAGGATTACAAGAACATAGAGCATAACCACCCATGAAAGCCCATAAACCTAGAAAGGGAAATGGCATTACATTAGGATTCCTTGCAACACACAGATATAAAGAAGTTATCAACGTAGATCTTGTGGACAGAAGATACCATAATGCTTTTGTTGCATCGTGATATGTTTATATGATATACAATGCGGTCCTGGTAGATCAAAAAACGGAGTGAAATGATGATTTCCAAAAGAAGGGCGTGAATGCTAGTCTTCCTAAGGTGCTCCTGCTCACTTATCCACCAAGCTTCCCAGCTTTGATCCACAGACATGCCAAGTTACCCATCCATTTCCTCCAATCTGTCCAATCATCAACTATCGTCTGCCACTCAAAGCATAATGGATTGAAGATAAACGGTGCAAATAGCCAAGAAGTGACGAGAAACCATATGAAGGTAACAAATTGGTAAAGCTTTGAGTTGCGATAGGAACTTCCATAGGCTAGATACACAACCAGAAGAATCAACAGTTCGAGTCCTTTAACAAAGTGGCTACGGGAGTACATTCGATAATTCTCTGCAAACTTTGCATGGTAAAGAACTAATCCACGACCTGCAGGTCTGTATTTAGCACCACCATGTAGTATTGTTCTCCCATAGTAGTGGGTTTTGGTGCCAAGCTGGAATGTAAAGAATACAAGTGCCAACTGAAGCTGCATGATTACAAACTCTCCTAGGGCAGTGCGGAATCCCATCTCTAAACCAACTTCCATGATCATAGGAAGGACAAGTATCAATCCGAACTGGAAAACAAACTGTGAAGCCAGAGCATTTTCAACAGGATTGATGTTCTCCTGAATACCAAGATCTAGTCGAATAGACTTTTCCAGACCACTTAAACTAGATACAATCTCCCATACAATAAACATAGATTGTCAGTACAGTAACTTGTAAAAGCAGGAAATATGGATTTTAGTATTCCAAAACATGCAAATTAGCAGCACATACGTAGATAGCCAGATGATTAAACTCAAATTGTAATTGTCCTTCAAGCATATGAATATCATTAAACCCAAGAAACTTTTGCTATTAATAACTTAAATACTTGAATGAGAAGGGAACAAGTTTTTCAAATGAACACCAGCATACACTGCTAAAAAAACACCTTAAAGGAATCGAGCCCGTTTGGGCCCTTTCCTAAGACGGTGCCCCCTGGTCCTCAATAAATTTTGAGTTTGGTTTTGTGCACGCCCCCGTACCTCCCCACTCGGAGGTGCCTTTTAGGGTTCCTTGGTTATCCCTCGTTTGCCCCAGTCATCGCGTGCTCTCTCCTCCAACCCACCCGTCACATGGCTCCCTCCTCCAACCCACCCGTCACATGGCTCCCTCCTCCACCGCACAAGTCGAGTGCCTCGTGTGTCCATCCTCCCCATTCTGTGCCAAGGTCGAGCATGAGAACAGCGAGGTCCATGACAATGTGGTTGTAGTGGCAGGCGCCTCAACTTCCCATCTGATGCTCTCTCTTTCTCTCTCACACACACCCTTTTACTCGCTCAGATCCTTTGGTAGAGGATGGACGGCAATGACTCCCATGGGACGTGTGATGGCGGTTTCCTTGTGGTGATGACTCCAAGAGCAGCGGTGACGGTGGGGTAGTGGCACCACAGTTTTGATGGGTGTGTTTAGGGCATCGGGCACCAAGTTTGATTCCCATAGGGCTTATGGCCCATCCTAATTCGGTACGTGTTTTGTAGTAATGCAACATTTCTGTTTGCTAAATTGATAAATGACATACTATTAGGTTACCTCCAACAATATTATTCGTTGTTAAGACAGTTTCATATACACATATTTCATGTAGATACATTTAGTTATGAGTGTTAGTTTCTTACCATACTATTGAAATAAAACCCAACCATAGTAAAGTACAAAGATAGCATTCTATAGAAGTCAAATTTGCGTCCCAATTGATAGATATCACGACTCAATGTTTGTTCACCAATGCCATTTGCCACTTTTGCTTCAAAGCTTGATATCTGATTCATTCCCACATCTCGTCCCTTACCGATTTGCATGTACTCATGATGTGTAACGTTTCCTCCTCTCATTGTTGAATTAAAACCTAACATGAACATTGAATTCTGTTAGTGCATTTAGAGAGTGATATAATCAAGTTGTCTGTACATGATGTATGTACCAGAAAATATATGTCCACTAAGATTGATAGTCTTTGAGGCTTTACTTATGCCATCCCTGGTGACATGGAAGAGTCTATCAAAAATATCTTAGTGACCATAGTGGAATCAAACTCTGTTTCAAATTGCGTCAATGAACTTAAGCAATACAAAGCCTTGTCATGGTACGCAAACAATACGATGGGAAATGTGTACTTTACAGACAGAAGGCAAGAATATTTTCATACTTGAGAGGATTCTCTAGGACCCTTTGCCCGATGGTGACAAAGCTTGTCTCTTGACTGGACATAAACCAAGCATGCGATGAAACACTAAAATAGAAGAAAGGAGGTATATATATTACTAATAGACATTGAATTAGCATATAAATGTGTCGAAAGTATAACTGAAATAATATCTTTTAATAGATCAAAGTACATAACTGAAAGAATATCTTTGGATAGATAAACGTGTTAGATGTATATCTATTAGTCCATTGTATAGGGGGCTTTCTGCATTTTTGTACACACCTGACCCTGTATATATTCGGGCCTAGTCCCTCTATAATGAATAGAAGTGCTATTCATTTCACTTTTTTTCGGATTTTTCTCCCTGTGGATCCGTTCTCGTGGGGATTTCATCGCCGTCTTCTCCGTCGGCGGCTGCCGTCAAACTTGGGCTGTCGGATCGGGCCGTTGTCGTCGAGTTCCTTCACGTCGGCCGGCCATTGTCGTCGAGTTCCTTCACGTCGGCCGCTGGTTCTCGGGCCGCCGCCGTTTCTTTCGGGTCAGGCCGCCGGGCGTCGTTGCCGCCGCCGCTGGTTCTCGGGCTGCCGCCGTCTCTTTCGGGTCAGGCCGCCGGGCGTCGTCGCCGCCGCTCCGAGCCTCACGCAAGGCCGCGCCGCCATCCCTCGGCTCCGCGGGCGCCGCCATCCCTCTGTCGGGCGCCGCCGCTTCGCGGGATCGGGTCGCCGTCGCGGTTCCCGGCTCGGGTCGTCGTCGCCGTTCCCGGCTCGGGTCGCCGTCGCCGTTTTCCCTGCTCGGGTCGCCGCTGCCGTTGTCTCTCCCCAGGCCGCTGCCGCCGGTTCGTGGCCTCCGTCTCTGTTTTTCAGTTTGCTTTCCTTGCCCTCTGTGCTCTCAAGTGAGTTAGGGTTAGGGTAAAAAAAAAAAAAAAAAAAGAGGACTACCTTTTCCTGTTTTATTTTCTTTGCGGACATTTGTGGCTGACTTTTAGTCGCCACCGCCGTTTTCATTCAGGAGGTAGGGTACTCGGAAAAAAAAAAAAACACTGCTCGCGCCGCTTTCTTTCCGCTGCTCTTGCTGTTCCTTGTGTCATTCTCATGGCACTCTCTTCGTCCTCCCCGTCGTCATCGTCTGTTGCATCTTCAGTGCCTCGGTGTCCGGTGATTTTTGATGGCACGAACTATCGTGACTGGGTGCCTCGCATGCGTCTGCACATGCGGGGCTTGCGCGTTTGGGAGTTTCTCACTGGTGATCTTCGTTGTCCGTCTCGCCCTACTCTTCCAACGCTTGTGATTCCAGCGAAGGCTACAGCTGATGAGAAGAAGAAATTGACAGATGAGTATGATGACCGTTATGCTACTTTTGAGTCTGAGTTTGCTGCTTATCAGGCTTGGGTGAATGAGGATGCTCGTGCTTCTGCTATTCTTGTTGCTAGTATGGAGGAGCGTTTTTCTGCTGATATTCTTGAGCTCGACACTGCAGCTAAGATGTGGACTTTTCTCCGTACTCGATATGCGCCTACTGGTCAGTCTACCTATCTTGCTGCTATACGTCAGGAGCAGTTGCTACGTCAGGGGGATGCGACTGTGGATGAGTTCTTTGATCAGATGTCTGCTGTTTGGCGTCAGTTGGATTCTCTCTGTCCTCAGTTGGCTTCTAGCACATGTGTCTCCTGCAAGGCCCAGGAGGATGCCCTTACTCTACGCCGCACCTACGACTTCCTGACTCGGCTTCGTGATGAGTTTGAGCCTCTTCGTGCTCAGTTGCTTGCTCGTCATCCTTGTGTTCCGTTGATGGAGGCTCTCACTGCTATTCGTAATGAAGAGATGCGTCTTCGTGCTGCCGGTTTGTTGCAGACTTCTTCTGTTTTGGCTGCTCGTTCTGCTCCTCGCACCACCTCTCCACCACAGGTGCCTTCTTCTACGGTGTCTTCTACGAGTGGAGGGGGTGGTGGTCCGCACTGTGCTTACTGTGGAAAGGATGGACATGTGGAGGCTTATTGTTTCCGGAAGAAAAAGGAGAAGGCTCGTGCTCGCCGCTCTTCACAGGGTGCTGGTGGTTCTGATACTGGAGGCTCTCAGAGGAGTTCAGCTGGTTCTGATGCACAGGAGATCGTCAGGTTGCTCAGTCGCCTTGTTGCCTCGTCGTCCTCAGGCGCTGCTGGTTCTGTGACACTACCCGCTGCACTTACAGGTTCTGCTACTGCTTCTCAGTCTTCCACTGAGGGACCACCATCTACTTCTGCTTCAGGTACTCCATGGGTTCTCGATTCTGGTGCTTCTTTTCATATGACTCCTGATCGAACCCATCTTGCTTCTATTTGTCCTTCTTCCTGTTCCTCTACTGTTTACACAGCCGATGGATCTCCTCTCTCTGTTTTAGGTCAAGGCACTCTTTTATCTAACTCTTTTTCTGTTCCAAATGTGTCATACGTTCCCGATCTGACCATGCAGCTCATGTCGGCTGGCCAAATCACTGATCATGATTGTCGTGTTATTCTTGATCCTGACTTCTGTTATGTTCAGGATCGTCGCACGGATCGTCTGGTTGGTTTTGGCCCTCGTCGTCATGATTCACAGCGTCTTTGGGAGCTTGACTGGCTTCGTCTTCCTTCCGTTGCGCGTGCTAGTCTTGTTGGCTCTGCTTTGGCTGCTTCGTCCACCTCGTCGTTTGCTCAGTGGCATCATCGTCTTGGTCACATCAGTGGCTCGCGTCTTTCTAGTTTGATTACTCGTGGTCTTTTAGGTTCAGTTTCTGGTCGTCATGAGTCTTTACATCAGTGTCAGGGTTGTAGATTAGGGAAGCAGACACAGTTACCCTATCATTCTAGTGAGTCGGTGTCGCAGCGTCCTTTTGATCTTGTTCACTCTGATGTATGGGGTCCGGCTCCCTTTGTTTCAAAAGGGGGTCATAAATATTATATCATTTTTATAGATGACTTTTCGCGCCACACGTGGATTTATTTCATGAAACATCGGAGTGAGGCCTTGTCTATCTATCGGACTTTTGCTGCTATGGTTCGCACTCATTTTAGCACTCCTATTCGTGTTTTTCGTGCTGACTCTGCAGGAGAGTACCTCTCTGCCGCTTTTCGCCAGGTTCTTTCTGAGCAAGGTACTCTTGCTCAGTTTTCTTGTCCTGGTGCTCATGCTCAAAATGGTGTAGCCGAGCGCAAGCATCGTCATCTCCTTGAGACAGCTCGCGCTCTTATGCTAGCTTCCTCTGTTCCCCCTCATTTTTGGGCTAAGGCTGTTTCCACTGCCACTTATTTGATTAATATTCAGCCTACATCAACACTTCAGGGAGGGATTCCTTTTGAGTGTCTTTGTGGCAAGACGCCGGATTACTCCAGCCTTCGCCTTTTTGGCTGTGTCTGCTACGTGCTGCTGGCACCTCGTGAGCGCACGAAGCTGACCGCTCAGTCCGCTGAGTGTATTTTTCTAGGGTATAGTGCTGAACACAAAGGGTATCGTTGTTGGGACCCTGTTGCTCGTAGGATGCGGACTTCTAGGGATGTTGTTTTTGATGAGACTCGTCCCTTCTATCCTCGTCCTTCCTCTGATGCATCTCATACATCTTTAGTCGAGCCACTGTCTTTTATGACTTTTCCTGATACTGTTAGTGTTCCTACAAACCCTTTTCCCTTTGTACCTTCTTCTATGGTCCCACCTGTGTTTTCTTCCTTAGAGTCTTCTCCTGTGGTTCCTGATTATACCACGAAGCCTCCGGTGACACAGGTCTATACACAGCGCGTTACGGATGGTTCTGCTACACCACCGTCGCCTGATGTTCCATCTTCTGATAATGAACCATCGTCGCCTGCTGTTCCATCTACTTCCGATGCGTCGACTCCTTTAGGAGACTCCTCTCCTAGTGAGCCATCCTCTCCTGCTGTGGATTCTTCACCTGAGCCGCTTTTAGGACGTGGTCATCGTATTCGTCGGCCTCCTGATCGGTATAATCCTTCTGCTACTACCGTTCTTTCTGAGCCATGTTCGTACCGTGATGCCATTCATCATCAGGAATGGCAACATGCGATGGCTGAGGAGATTGCTGCTCTTGAGCGTACCGGTACGTGGGATCTTGTTCCATGCCCCTCACATGTTCGTCCCATTACATGTAAGTGGGTTTATAAGGTCAAGACCTGTTCTGATGGTTCTTTAGAGCGCTATAAGGCTCGCCTTGTGGCTCGTGGTTTTCAGCAAGAGTACGGTCGTGACTATGACGAGACTTTTGCCCCTGTTGCTCACATGACCACTGTACGTACTCTTCTTGCTGTGGCTTCTACTCGTGAGTGGTCCATCTCTCAGCTTGATGTCAAGAATGCCTTTCTTAATGGTGAGTTGCGTGAGGAGGTTTATATGCAGCCACCACCGGGGTATTCTGTGCCTGAGGGTATGGTTTCGTCTTCGCCGCTCTCTCTATGGCCTCAAGCAGGCTACTCGTGCTTGGTTTCAACGTTTTGCTTCTGTGGTCATTGCTGCTGGCTTTACTGCCAGCAATCATGATCCAGCGCTGTTTGTGCACACTTCCACTCGTGGTCGGACGCTTCTCCTTCTGTATGTTGATGACATGATCATCACTGGAGATGATTCTGAGTATATTGCATTCGTCAAAACACGTCTTAGTGAGCAGTTTCTTATGTCTGATTTGGGTCCTATGCGTTATTTTCTAGGGATTGAGGTCACTTCTACATCTAAGGGTTTCTTTTTATCCCAAGAAAAATATGTTCAGGATCTTCTTGATCGTGCTGCTCTTACTGATCATCGTGTTGTTGCGACTCCCATAGAGCTTAATGTTCACCTTCGTGCCTCCGATGGTGTTCCCCTTGATGATCCTACTCGTTATCGTCATATTGTTGGGAGTCTTGTATACCTCGGTGTCACCCGTCCTGACATTTCCTATGCTGTGCATATCCTGAGTCAGTTTGTTTCTGCACCCACTAGTGTTCACTATAGTCACCTTCTTCGTGTCTTACGCTATCTTCGTAGTACTATATCTCGTCGTCTTTTTTTTTCCCTCGGTCTAGCTCTTTGCAGCTTCAGGCTTATTCTGATGCTACTTGGGCTAGCGATCCTTCTGATCGTCGCTCTCTTTCTGCTTTTTGTGTTTTTCTTGGTGGTTCCCTCATTGCTTGGAAGACTAAGAAGCAGACAGCGGTATCTCGTTCGAGTGCAGAGGCTGAGTTACGGGCTATGGCTCTTGTGACAGCGGAGGTTACTTGGTTACGATGGTTACTTGAGGATTTTGGTGTTTCTGTTTCAGCGCCTACTCCTCTTTTGTCTGACAGTACAGGTGCTATCAGTATTGCTCGTGAACCGGTGAAGCATGATCTTGTTAAACATATTGGTGTTGATGCTTCTTATACACGTGCACAGGTTTAGGATGGTGTTATTGCTCTTCGATATGTGCCTTCAGAGTTGCAGTTGGCTGATTTTCTTACCAAGGCACAGACTCGAGCTCAGCATGATTTTTATCTCTCCAAACTCAGTATTGTTGATCCACCATGAGTTTGAGGGGGGGTGTTAGATGTATATCTATTAGTCCATTGTATAGGGGGCTTTCTGCATTTTTGTACACACCTGACCCTGTATATATTCGGGCCTAGTCCCTCTATAATGAATACAAGTGCTATTCATAACAAAACGAACCTTCCGGTAAAAATGTGCTCACGTAAGCCTAATATAGTGGGTTTGCTCTTTCCGTACTTTCTATTTTCGAACTCCTCCAGCACATTTCTTATTTTAAAGGCCTCCTCGATATAATTATCCTGTTATAAAATGAAATTTAATTAGTAATTACGTTTAGTATGTTTCCTTTCGCCCAATGTGGAATTCAAACCAAACCTGGTTCATATCAGTGGCCAAGAGTGCTTCTCCTCTTGTGAAGATAATAGCATGATTTTTATTTTCAGGTTTTCCTTCTCCAATATCTGTTGGTTTGCCGGGAAGCTTGATGCGGTAAATTTCCTACATTAAAATCCACAATGTTATAAATATCACTTGTATTCATTATAGGGCACCAGGGCCAAAATGTATAAATTTATACAGGTGTAACACAAAACTCCTTATATTATATTGGGTACTACAAAAAGGTATATGTATATCTAAACGCAACAATAACCATGACATCTCATCTGGTATTTCGTGTGTATATCATACTGGAATAATGAGAAACTAATGATGTGTTTGGCACATGGAAACACACGGCTATAAATGTTAAATAGAAGAGTACATTTTAATGCACATGCTTGTGCAAAATAGATCTTTAAAATAACATCATTTTGTTTCAGAAAAAGATGCCATCACTTTTATGTCATTGTTAACTTTTCTGTATTTTTCAAGAATTTGGAAAAAAGTTCCTGTTAACTATTCCGTATGGAAATCCCCACAAAAGCAAGGTACATCCACCCGCAATAAATTCTGAATACGAACCTCATCATACTTCTCACCACCTTTGACAAGAACAGAATATATAATATGTCTTCTCAATTGTTCCATTTCCAGTTGGACCCTCTACCTCATCAATGAAAGCAATACGCAATGATGGGTTCCTGTGTGCAGTTAGAAGTGAGATTGGTTGAAGAAAAGCTTATACATACAATATCTATTTGGAAATTCAAAAATATTAGTTCTATACATTATCTTGAGATTCAGGATATTCAAGTAGCAATATTTGTCCTTTACATCTTTGGATATCTTTTGCATGCCATAAACCTCGCATGAGACAACATGTGTAAATTTGATATCAGCAATAGTTTGTGCCATTTCTTGAAGAGTTTCTGATTCTTGATAGGATGTTATTGTTATATCTCAGGTCAATTTAGCTACAAAACAGGTAACATGAAATTAAATTTATAAAGATGAATATATATTGGCAGAGAATGGAGAGCATGTTAAATCTAACCAAGATCGCCTGTATCTATACACTGGAGCTCAAGAGCCTTCCTGTAGTACATCATTCCTCTCACTAACGTAAAAGAAAAGTCAAAGAACAGATTTAGATGTTAATAGAAATAGGACTGCACCTTCAACCAATTACTGGTAAACTTAATTACCAGTTCTGCCCAGGGCTTGACTCCTACAAGATGCCCAAGAACAAATGTTAGCCATCTCATCTTCCAGTGCTTCTTCATCCTTGAGATTAAATTCTATACGCTCAAGAAAGTTCTTCCATTAATCATCAATGTGGAATGTTGATATCACTTTGACAGAAGAAATAACCAACTCTAGCAGTATTAAGGTCCAGTATCTACAAGTTACCTGGGAATATTTTTCGTAGATAGAACATTATTGATATACCACCCTCATTTCTCTTATAAAGGTCTTCTGGTGTAAATAGAACCTCCTCTTTGAAATATTGAGTTAAAACACTAACACAAGAATATAAAGAGTGTTAAAAAGACAATCAACAAGCAATTAACAATTGATTATTGTTCAGTTAAGTATTATTATGGCGACTATGATTTAAACTTAAGAACTGAAAATCGGGAACCATCAAAGTTAGAGAT
The DNA here is from genome assembly GCA_001182835.1 of Oropetium thomaeum. Classification (NCBI taxonomy): domain Eukaryota; kingdom Viridiplantae; phylum Streptophyta; class Magnoliopsida; order Poales; family Poaceae; genus Oropetium; species Oropetium thomaeum. Next base: position 25,424 of record LFJQ01000133.1, on the reverse strand, counting down.
TATATTAACTTCAACGAGAAACCAAAATGACCTCCAAGAAAACACAAAAACCTTGAAAATGTATTGATAAAGGAAAAAAAATAGTATCTAGATGAGATGGATTGCCTACGTGAAGGATATCATTCTACGTAATGGTGGAGCCCTTGGCGTATTCATAAATAGTGAGTTTGCAAAAAGGGTGATCCTACGTCGAGCTTCCAAGTTTATCGGCACGTATATAGCAGATTCTTTTGTTGTCAATAATAATTGAAGCCTAATACACTGTGGGGCAGAATATCAATGTATAATATACTATGTGTAGCAATGTAAACAATAAATAATTACTATTAAATTTCTCAAAACAATTATATTATTGAAAATACTTGTTATTGAAATACCATCTCTCTCCATTCATCATCCTTCAGTGAGTCTAGATTAATATTTGAAAACAGTTGTTTTTGGCTGCTCTCATCCTTCGAGATGCTGCAAGATTCACATGAAACAGGATAATCAGAAATTACAAAAGGAGGTGCGTATTTCATTATAGATATTACCCTTGTCCATTCTTCATAATATCCCGCATGATTATCTCCATTATATCTTGTAACAGATTGGCAACTTGTGTCTTTACTAAATTTTTGTTTTTGTAATCTGTTTTCTGCAAATGGAGTGAATTCAGTATTTGGCAGTGTCAATAGGAACATAGCACAAAAGATATTTAGCAAGGGAAACATAAGAGTGAGGTCAGTAGTACTAGAAGAGATAGTAGCATATCAAACTTAGGAATTAGCTGCAGAAGCTCATATAATCAGAATTCCTTCGTGAGTGATCTAGACATTATGCTATCTTTGACGCTATCATGTATTTGATCAACAACTCTATAGCCATGGTGTAATGCAATACTAAGTTAACCAATCATGTTACATGTATGTACAGATACAAGATTAAATATTAGGTAATGGGGCCAAGAAAAATGGAATAGCTCACTTCTTGTCACTGTCTTCAATTATAAGACTGTAAAGAAGCAACAATAATGTCTCGTAGCACTCGATAACAATATATTCTCTATAAGAATCCTGCTTTAACCTCTGTATCAATTCTTCATCCTTCTTCTTATCTTTCACCATATCAATTGCTATTGGAGCCTAATGATGTCACATCATTCAGCATAGTACTGATTACTGAGTTTTTGGGGACAACAGAGTCATCTGGCAAGTGTGTACCTTACTGGCAAGGAGAAAAGGAGGCCACTGAAAAACACTAATTTTATTGCCTAATGACGGAACAATTAGAAGATTTTTTCTCTGTAAACAAAAGGAAACAAAACCTTTCAAGATATTTGAATTAAATAAATGAAGTATTAAGCTGATGCCAACCTGTTGCTTATTAAGTCCTCCTCTCGCAAAGAATTGATAAATGCATTCCATGTGTAAGCTTATCAATGTTCGAATATTTTCCTTCCTGATGTGATAAATTTAACGAAAAAAATTAAAAGCTAACCATAAATCAACTTGAAGTCAAATTAGAAAAATGGCATAGAGGAATTCAGTAACACAAAGAAAAGCCGAACCTCATGTCCTTTGTATCCGCTAGAATGACTAATTAAAAGCTTTTTACAAAATTCAATTGGGATTGCCTGAAAAATCGATCTTAACATCCCAATAGTCTGGATCTTTATAGAGGTGAAGATTTTGCAAATAATAAAATCAGTTAACATAGAATGGGATCATTTACAAGGCAGCAACTAGTTTTAGTCTACCAACCTCACCCAAATGGCTGAAGGGGCCATTTACTCCACCATATATGGTGGAGAAAATGACATACCATATCTGTGTATCCATAAGGTATACCAGTATGAAAATTTCCAAAGTGGCTAAATTAATGAATAGAATGGAGTCTGTAATTTAGGAAAGAATAGCTTAGTACGTTGCTTGGAGTTAAGTAATGAGTAACCTGTATTTTAGAGAGAGAGATGTAAGCAGATATAATCAAGTAGGGTTTTTAATCCCAAATACTCTCCATGTCCCTCTCCCTCTCCTTGCGCCGCCTCTCTTTCCACCCCTGCCGTAGCCGCTCCTCACGCCTCCACCATAGCCAGCTAGGCCCTGGCCCTAGTAGGTCCATAACACGTGGTATTAGAGCCAATTTGCTGCCTCACCGTTCAAGGCTTGGAACAATGGTTTAAATGTGAGCACGTTCTCCGTGGAGGAATATACAACGTGATTCAGACGAAACTGGTGATAATTCTTCCCAATTTTTTTCTACACCAGTGCCATCTTCCACATAGCACTACCACCATGTGCCAACGCTGCCTCTACCTGCATAAAAAGTTGTGGCACGCGAAGAAATATTTGTTGCGGGAAAATTCTCGCCGGTGGAATATACGGCGCGACACATAAAAAGTTGAATGCAATCCTATCTAGTTTTTCTACACCGTTGCCCTGTGCCGTCTTCTACACCACCACCACAACCCTGCGCTACAACCACATCTGCTGTTGGCGGTGCCGTCTCCAACAGGGCGGCTGACCTAGGGCAAATCGCTCTATCATCATCGATCAAGGAAATGGTCAAGAAGGAGGCATCGGCCATCACCAACGAGGTGAGTAGCATTGTTCACACGACTGTTCACATGGGACCTGTAGTAGATCCAATCGGTACATTTGTTGTTGCTTCTTTCTTGGGTGTCTATACTTCTGCATCATCATCTCTAGCCCTTGACGTCATATACAAACATTCGCATGGTGAACTTCTACCTGCTATGGGGAAGCCACTCGAGCTCTGGCAATTTGACCTCAAGTAGGCAGATTTAGGTCGGATGCTTCAGACATGGCAATAGTCTCAGGGAATATTAAGATATAGGAGTGGACACCAGCACCATCGAGGGAAGCCATCTCTGCACTCATGTCTTGGGGCAGTTTGTGTGATGCAAGTGTCCATTTCATCATCAACATGTTGACTTCACATAACAATTCAACGTGGCCTTCTCAGCGGGGTTGGCTTTTCCTTCCACAACATCTACAATGTCATTGGTGGAAGTAGTCCTCCACCATCATTATCAAAGGAGGTGCTTATTATGAGAAGTTCATCTTCAGTAGGCAACAGAAGTTTTGGGCCTCCTTTGAGGACTAAACGTGCATGGTAACATTCTTTGTAGGATATGAAGGACCATTGGAGTTGCTTGAAGACACTGACTATGCCTTCTCTGACCATTGCACTTCAAGGGTGGCCATCTACAGCAACTCCGCCATGTCCTGTTTCACGGCTTCGATGGTTCTATGAATGTGGCGCACATTACATCTAGAAGGACTACACATGCTTGGGTCAGATCTAGCATCATGACTAGTGAGGCAGCACGTTGTGGGACCTGCTGCTTTCTAAAGTGGCTAAATTAATAAATAGAATGAATTCTATATTTTAGGAAGAATAGCTTAGTAGATTGGTTGGAGACAAAGTTATATGCTACTTAAGAGTCAAGTAAGTCACCTCTATATAGAGAGAGGGATGTAATCAGATCAAAATTAACTATAGAAACGGTTTAACCCCACTCTAGCTCCCTCTCCTTGCGCCACCTCTGCCCTAGCCGTCGTCGGTGTCACTGCAGCCCCTCCTCATGCCGCCGCCATAGTCAGCTAGGACCCTTGCCCTACTAGGTCCATAAAAGACACTATTAAATTGGTACATACCATGGAAACCAGAGCCGATATAGTAATCAGAACGCATAAATTATACTACACTGTGAGAATAACCTAGCTTGTCAGTGTTTGAAACTGAAATGGTCTTACAAGTAGTTATATTAAAATATATGAAACAGTCTTACGGGATGGGAAGAACTCATGCCATGTATAAGATCTCACCCCAGAAGAAGGATTGTCTTGGTAGGCTCAACAAAAGGACAAATCTGTAGCATCAAAGTCTTAATAAGTTGCATATTTACAATTTACTATTAGCCACTAGAAAAGTGCATAATATGGTATCGGCCAATACAAAAATTGAAATATGGTGGATGTCATCAACGGTGCAATCTTTAATCATTTGTAGGCTTTTCCAAGACCCACATGGCCTAGGAAGCAGCAAACTGACGACAATTAGGATTATGGATACAGGCATCTTGTTGACCGTGTGGTCAATGGAGGACACGTAGAGACTGAGTGCACAGGTTATTGCTCGGCGTGGGCGTCGAAGCACGCGTGGCTGCAGCTCAGTGCGAAATGATGATGTGGACAGATTGACTGCAACAATATTCATCTCTAATGTGAAAGAAGATACTTGCAACAATTCTTATCATTATTTTGCATGACTTTAGTATAGTTTAGTATAGAAATGTTGTTCTTTACCTGGGTTAGAGAGTGTAATAGATATTGACCACGATTATCAAAAAATATTTCAATAATTTGTTATTTACAAAAAATTAGTGAATAATAAGACTCATCCTAGGGTGAAGATTAGCAATACCCTAATTTTGTGCTTATGTATGATTTTTATTGTCATTATCAATCAATTATGTTGTTCGTCTTTGCCACACCTAAAATTTTATGTGTGAGGTCCGCTACTAATTGAGGTACTCCATCCATTTCAAAATAGAGTTCGTTTTGGACAATGTCACGGTCTTCAAAACGTAACTTTGACTTTCATTTTTTATTAAAATATTTATTAAAAAGTGATGGATTATACTTTTCTTAAAGTACTTTTAAGACAAATCTATTCATATGATTTTCATATTTTTAACTTAACAAATTAAAAGTTACTCAAGATTTATATTCCCAATGTTTGACCAAGACCTTGTCCAAAACAAACTCTAATTTCTCATTGGAGACTTGAAGGAGGAGGTCTACGTCTGCCAACCACCTGGTTTCCTTGTCACGGTGCAAGAACACAAGGTTTTGCGGTTACGCAAAGCACTCTATGGCTTGTGCCAAGCACCACGGGCATGAACGAGAATCTGGACCAGATGTTGAAGAGGCTCGGCTACCACAAAAGAGAGCATGAGCACACCACATACCACCGGGGTGACAACAAATCTATTCTACTCGTCTACGTGGATGATTGCATCATCACTGGGGCTTCACCGACAGGTATTAAGGCATTCAAGGCTTAGATGAAGTTCATGTTCAAGAAGACCTTGGGCTCCTCTCACTATTTAATATTTGGGCATCCAGATGCATCAAGATAATGATGCCATAACACTCCACCAAGCTCGGTGTCACATCCCAAAAGTTGCAAACTTTTATCCATTTGAATTTGAGCTCACTAGATTTGAACTTGATTTCGACTTTTTCCGTTTTGACTTTTGGGTCAGGGTTTGAAGTTTTCGTCGTTTTCGGAAACCCTAATCGACTTTCAAGAGGTCTTTTGTTTTCTTAATAAAACTACCCTGATGTTTTTATATAAAAATTGACTACACATTAAAATATAATTTTGGAAATTTTATCAAAATTTTTGGAAGAAGTCTAAACCCTTTTAAAATTCCAACAATTTTGAACCAAGTTGGAAATTCACAGACTTTTAGGAGCTGAATCTTCCTATAAGAAAAGTTGTTCCAAATAATTCACTTAGCTCACACAAAGAGTTTCAAAATTTTTGAACTCGGGAGCTAGGGTTTTCAATTGACTCAAGTGAAGGGAGTTGGAAAAATTAAAAATAGAGATTGAAAACAGCAGTACCATGAACAGTAGTGCCGCCCACGTTGTCCTTTGCCGCGGTTGCCGCCCGAGCACAGCGCCGGCTGCCTCCTCCTCCCCTTGCGCCTCCTTTACTCGCCCAACACCAAATCTTGGCAAAAGATTTCCCCCTTCTCTCCTCCCTCCCTCTCTCTTCTCTCTGCGCCCGACAGCTCTCCCTGTTGCCGCACGTCGCCTTCAAAGCAGAAGCCACCGCCTACCGCCGGCTGCCGGCCTGGTGCCCCAATCCGTGCGCCCCTGCTCTCCCTCCCTTCCTCACTTCCCCTTGAGCATAAAGCCGAGCCCCCTCCTTCCTTCTTCTCCTTCCCTACCTTTTCCCCCGCGCGCCAACCGTGTTGCTCTGTTTTTCAGCCGCCATAGCCGCCCCCCGCCACCTCCACGGTGCCGGTGAGCTCTGGCCCCTCCCCAGCCCCGCCACCTTGCCGGCTAGACTCTCCTCCTCCTCCTGTTGCTCTCCAACCACCAAGAGACCCAACCATACTGCCGTTTGCCCGGAACGCCGCCGCCCCTGTTTTCGGCCGAACACCTCACCGGCGGCCACAATTCTTCGAAATTCGTCATCGCGGTACCATGATTCTCCAATTCCTTTCACTGGCTACTTGATCTAGAACTTGCACACCCAATTGACAGGATTATGGCTGCAGTTCATCGCTGTTGATGAAGAACGCCTCGCGCTACCACCTCGGCCACCATTGACGCCGCCTCAAGCTCACCGTCGCCGGCCCCATTCTCCTCTTCCCCGTGGCCTTCATCCTCGAAAAATCAGTGCTTTGAGTTGAGGTGATGCTCCACGACACTTTGATTCTTGCCCTAACCCCCTTCTCCGGCGAGAATCCCACCAGAGATGCCGCTTGCCATTTCCCCTGTTTTCTGTCCACTACTCTATCAATTTGTCCATTTTTCAGTAATTAGCCAGAAGTTGTAAAGTGTGTAGAAAATCATGGAAAATTCTAACAATTCCAAACCTAATTTTATTTGAAATCTTGAACAATGAACTAATTTTTTTAAAGCACTTTTTCAAAAATATCCCTGGAATTTCCTCATTAATTCATTGAATTATTTCTGTTTTTGATTTTTATTTGAAGTTCCAGAAAGTTGCTAGACTTGATTTTTGAACCATAATTATATCTTGGCATGGTACATCTCCTGCATTTTTACTAGAATTTTTCATGAATATTTGTGCATGTATGTGATTGTTAATATCCCCAAAACCCTAGATTATTTATCTTTGTCTAAAGTACATTAGTCAAGTCATCAAAAAGCCCAAGAACTTTAACAAAAACTTTATTTTAGATGCTCATTAGTAGATCCATAAAATTTCATGATTTTTGCATAAGTTTTAGTACATGTTTCTGAATTTACAAATTTGAAATACAGAACATCTTTTGATTTTTAATAAATTCATAGGAGCTCAACTTGACCCCAAGCCAGAGCCAAAAGTCTTAGTTTAGAGCCTACTTAAAACTAAAAATGGTCCCATACCTGTAACTTAACTTTGAATTTCACCGGAAAAGTCGTTACGACTTTTACGGCACCGTTACGGTATTCCCGATGTCGTAAACGGGCAACGACCATCGAAGAGCTCGTGTTCCTATTAACGCGAGGCAAAACCACTCAAACTTAGTCTCGTAGTAACCTAAGCTACTTAGTAAAGCTAGTACATGTGATGTGTTTTGGGATTTTTTTCGGAAACGACATCCGTTTGCCACCCGATATCGGAACCGGGAACCCGGGAACCGGGAAACCCGTAACCGGAATCGGTAAAACTGTTTTAGGCATAACTTGAGCTGCAGAACTCTGATTGACTTTGTTCTTTTTACATTCTGTTCATAGACTCAGTAGCTATCTCTCTGCATCATGTCGTATCATTTATGCATCATGGCATCATGGCATACATCTTATCGATGCGTTTTTACTTAATAGCTTACGAACCACCAGAGAGTGACGCGGGTGCTGCTACGGGAGAAGCACCAGAGGTTGATCCAGCTGCTGAGGAAGACAACACCACCGTTGTTGAAGGCAAGCACCTCATATTGCTACCCTAAGTAATATACTTAATGATTAATATGAATGCTTACGTATAGGACTGCATTAAGTCGGGCATAGTGATAAAGTCGGGAACACCTATTATTGTTGCATGTACCCCTCCTTGGTATTGAATACGTCACCTTGTCAACCTGGGTAGAGTGTCTTTGTTCGAGTCACGAAATGCTTAGCCATGCTTAGATAACACGGTAGAAGTCGAGTGGTAAGTCCCACTCGCACGTATAGGATTTATCCTGGTTGCTTATGAGCTTGTGGCGAGTTCATATGTTGATAAAAGTTGGAAAGTGTTAAAAGTGAAATCTGGACGGTGGGATAGGAGTGCAGCAAGACATGAAGGTCTTGTGTGCCGTAGGCCCCGTCTGGATTGACCTAGGGCCCGGCCGTGTTATTCTTGGTCTGAGCACTTTTCGTTCATATCACATGTCCAATATAATGGTAAGACAAGCTGAGTATCTCACTGCGTACCAAAGTTTGATCGATGACTGCACGGTGTGTGGAACGAGGGATTCATGGGAGCCTGTGAGGCCGTGATACTCGACGAGGGACTCACGTGAGCCTGCGAGGCCGTGGTACTCGGCACCGTGTGGATTTTCCAACCGTGTGGGCACGAGTGTGAAAAAGGTTGACATGAGTACCCCCTTGTGTAACTTTAGCGGGTTTCATGAGCTGTATGGTCCTCAGTCGTGTGGGTACAGTTGGACTCCCCTGCAGGGTGTAAAATCGGTTCGAATCCGCTGCGATCTCCGTTATGATCAAGCTCAGTGTCCTTTGGATAATATCGTAGAGTTGTCACAGAACATGATGGGAATTGGAATATGGTTATTGGTATCCATGGTTCGGATGGAACATGGATGATGGTATTATACATGGTTTTGGTGACATGGTACTTAGAGGTTGGGTTTATTAGATGTTCATGCCCGCAAGAGTCCCTTTCAGTTTATGCTTATTCACATGTGTTTAGTTTCTGCTTTAAGCAATTGAGTCCATTCCTATACCTTAATTACTTTGCTACAGCCTCATTGCATTATCCTTGGAGTCGGGAACTAATTCCCACAACAGGGTAGGAAGAGCACCAGTGGCACTCTGTTTGTTAAGTGCTTGATTAGCTGGCAATCAATCAAGCAAAGAGTGGTTGCACTCTCATCGTGTGAGGCAGATTATGTTGCTGCCACCACAGCTGCAACACAAGCATACAATTTGGTTGGCTTGGGTGCTGAGTGAACTCATTGGAGAAGATGCACTAGCAGTCGAACTAAAGGTGGACAGCAAGTCTCTACCTTGGTGCTTGCTAAAAATCTAGTCTTCCATGAGCGCAGAAAACACATTAATCTGTGCTGTCACTTCATAAGAGGATGCTTGGAGACTTAGAAGAAGTCCACTCCACTTTGGACCAGCTTGCCAACGTCCTCACAAAGGCTCTTGTTCAAGTTCTCAAAATTAAGAGAGGATCAGAATGGTCCAAGTCAACTAGTATTACATGGATTAGGGAGAGAATTGTGAGATATAATTCTTGTATAAATATCGTCCCGCCACTTGTAGAAGGTTGTAGAAGCTTGTAGAAAGTTAGCACGAGGTAGTAGTAGCTAGTAGTAACTAGTAGTAGTTTCTAGAAAGTTTTGTTTACTTCAGCAGCAAGTAATAGTTAGATATTTACTTGCTATCCAGCAGCAGCAACATGTAGGGTGTTCTAGAGTCTTCTAGTGTACTCTATATATATGTTTACATGTGCACCTAAAGAGTGAATGAAAGGAAGTTTCCATCAGCAACAAACACTCCACTCTTCCTCTCAATTTCAGCTAACACCTGGATGGCCTTTGGTCCATTTTAGGGCGAACAATCGTCTTGTTTCATTCATATGCAATCATCATGATAGTCATATTGTTCATCTTTCTTGCTTGGTTTATAGACTTCCATCATATTAGCCATATGCTCCGTTTTGGGTTTATACCTTAGACATATACTACCTTCAGTTTTATGTTGTGGATGCTTTTTCGTACAAATTTATACTAAAAAGCATCAATAATAAAAATATATATAGTACAACAGATGCATCGTGGATCTATGCCCACGCCATCGAATGCAATAGATTGATATGGTGAAAGTATCATTGGCAACACAAGTGGGGTGCTTGGGGATTGTCCTTGGATGCGAGTGTACCCCTATGGTTGGTAAAGCTAGGAGGCAACTGGTGTTAGCCCTATCCATCCCTTGTAATCCTTCACCTTAGGTATGACATAGAGAATGTAAGATACAGACACTGTAAGAACCTAACAGACTAGAATGGAACGATACACCGGTTGTGCCTAGGTGAATAGAACTATGTCCCAAGCTTGTAGATACATATTACTTTTGTAACTTTGTATAATCCCCAAAGCATATAGAAGTATATAAGAAATCGTTTTTAGTGTTGTTTTGTCCTTTCTCCACCTATCTTAATTATCTCCATAGATCGGATCTTTTTCGTGTCACACTACCTCTATCTACCCCCTTCATCTCTTTGTATAAGGATTGGAGCATTCAAATGGGAAAACAAAAAGAGGTGAAAAGATTGTTCGGTCCTACAATAATATCACACCAACCCACGCCTTTCTCCTCTAGCTCGCGCGCACCCCCATCCAGGTGAACCCTCAGCATCGCCGCCATGGCACAATGCAGCCCACGCCTGATGCTTCATCGATCATTGTCACCAGCCCGATGGCTGAGGCAGCTAGCACAGGGACTTTGGACCCTTCAGTGTTGTCCTGTGTCAAGCAAGAAGAGTTTGTAGAGAACTACGGCCGACGATGGTGCACAATAATTGAGACCACCTCCGCTTCTACCTACTGAGGCCCTTTCAATGTTCACACTTAGCGCGATTTGAGGGCACCTCCATAGTGGCCTAGATCTATAGTCGACGAAGACTCGGTCGCATTCAGCCGCGAAGAGCCATGGCATGCAGACGAGTAGAGGCAACGCCGTTTTAGGCTAAGGCATGGGTGGAGAGAGGTAATGGAAAACTTGGGTTGGGCAGACATAATGGTGGCCACCTCTGCATGGAGTGCGAGAAGATAAAGAGCTTCTGGTGGTACACGTGGGGATACGGTGTCTAAGGTATAGGCTTGACACATGGGACCCACACAAAGACTTTGATCCCTTATTTTCTGAGAAAAATCTAGATCGGCTAAATGCCTAATATAAAGGATCGGAAGGAGTATCGTTTACATCTTTCTATACTTAGACCTAAACCTTAGATTTGATAATGAACATAGCACATAATACTTAATGCCTAACCACCACGATGTTAGAAAAATACGATAACCTAGAACACTTTTGGGGCAATATCCTATGGCGGTATCAATGCACTTTCGAATTGATCTAAGATTGTAAGAACTACCAACAATCATGCTTACATTTTTCTCCTATCATCACCTTCTTTGAGACATCTTTTACAGTACAGCTCATAGAACTTTTGTATCTCCCTAGCATCGGTCAGCGCAAGCTTGCGCTTTGTCTCTTGTTCACCCTGCATAACAAAAAGTGACAAGCATGATGACGAACATGTATTGTATCTTTGGTTGCATGAGACATGAAATGGTTGAGAGATATTGAGGCATTTTACTTGAGTAATTGACAACCAATAGTTGTTCGGTTTGGCTAATGATATAAACCCTTCTTTCAGATTATTCTTTTAAGAAACCAAACTAGCAACATCGCATTCCTAGAAGCAACTAAAAAAGAACAGTATTACATGAGTAACTAAGTAAATTGTTTTACGCACAAAAAGAGTGACAGCAGACAAGCTATCACCAGTAACATGCTACATAGAAGAAAAGGGATCGAGTATTTGAGTGCACAGGAGTGTTTGATGCTTCATCTATACTAGGTTGAGCAAGCAGAGTGGGAAAAAAATTTGGATACTAGTTCTTAAAATTTGAGGAGTAAATTATGAAAATGATATAAACAATCTTGTGCCTTCGTTAGCAATTACTAACTAATCAAGTTTGTTCAGCATTGACTGATGATCATTAGCAGCTAGTACTAACTGTTCAACTTGGTTCAGCATGACAGATGAATTTGTAGCATACGTTTACCTTTTCTAGCCTATGCACTAGACTAGATAGGTTTTGAACTGGAGAACTCCACGCCCACTCGGGTTAGGATCCATAATGTGAGCCTTCTCGCATGCAGTAAACCGACCTTGTTTAGAAATCAACGACGAACAAGTTGAGAACAATATTCAGGCAATACAATGCAAAAATGAACTATATTCGGGCATTTTGTATGAGAGAGAGAGAGAGCAAAGAGCATACATAGGAATGCGACGCGCGGGTTCTCCTCCTCGATCTCCTTGGCGGCGCGGATGATGGGGACGATGGGCGCGAGCGAAGGCAGCACGAGCTCGCTCTCATCCATCAGCGTGCCATCCTCGCAGTCCTCCCCAGACAAGTCGTCGGGGCGCGTGGACGCGAGCGAAGGCGGCACGAGCTCGCTCTCATCCATCAGCGTGCCGTCCTCGCAGTCCTCCCCGGACAAGTCGTCAGGATGATCTGTTTGAGAAGAAGGAACGTGTAATAAATAGTGTTCAAAATACCCGATTGTTGGAAAACAGAAGACGTCAGGTTTTTATTTCTGTGATTAATAAAGTTGATAACCTTAAGGCCGACGGTGCCGCTCAGCAGCGAGATGTAATTCTTCCCGGAGTGAAGATTCACAGGAGACTCCAGCTGGAAGACGAATTCTCCATTCGCCGAGTAGTTTCGCCCTGTCGTCAACAAACGAAGAATCAGCATCGTCACATCAATGGCAGTAAAATGATAGTTTACTGATCAATACAGGAGAGGCCATAGCAGAGCTCTCCTGACCAACGAGCTTTCCATTTACGAAAGCGTAGATCTCATGGCCAGTTGTGTTCACATACAGCCTGTAACTTGCGTCTCCCTTGTGCTCAAGGCTGCATGCATACATTTGACAGGTTTTTGTTACATCAGTCAGGGTGTTGACTGAAAATTGAACAGGACGAATAATGACATGTATATACCTTGTCCTGTACCACAGGTAGTCACTCTGATCGGTGCCCGTGGAGATCTGCTCCAGAAGCTCGTTCTTCTTGAAGCTGCCGCGCTCGTCGGTCATGAAGGACTTGAGGTTCTCAGGCATCCACGACCACTTCAAACCCTCCGGTTCTTTCTCCACCGCGTTCGGCTTCTTGACCAACACCGACGTCTGCTCCTTGATCTAACAACAGTACAATCATACGCAGTAGCAAACAAGATCAGCTGGTCGATCCTGCGTAGTTCATTAAACAGACTGATCGATAACTTGATGATCGACATGAAGAAGATGTACTACTTGCCTTGGCAGAGTTGAAGGCAACGGTTTTGCAGTCAGGCAAGATGCTGACGGACCACGCCGGCACGAGGTGGGTCGCGCCGCCGAGGGTAACGTTAACATCCCTGTCGTCGAACTGGTTGTTGACGAAGCAGGCTGAGGAACCGCCAAAGGTGAATTTGGTGACCTGCATTCATGCTCAAATGTTAATTAATTGTGCCTCCATTAGGCAAAACACTGAATAATGTATATTTCCCTTTATTAACTGAAAAACAAAAATAGCAGGCTTGAGGTGTGGAACGCACAGTTATGTTATTGCCGTAGCTGGTATCGTTGTACTCCCCGTGAACAAGGATTTTCTCAATGGACTTGATCACATTGTGGAGATCCTTCAGGTGCCCGTACTTAGGCTGCCTAATGTTACCTGATGAAAAAAAAAACATGTTTATTTCCATATTGTAAACAGAATCGAATGGATTAATTGCATCTATTATCTGCGTGTACACAGATGAATAATACTCACCGTACTCATCCAAAGGTGCGTCGTAGTCGTAGCTGGTCGTGATGTAAGGACCACCAGAAGTACGGCCAAAATTGCTTCCGCCATGGTACTGAGATAATCATGGCAACAGATCAGACGATTCAGCTGAAAACAAATCGTCACACACACACGAAAAAAAAGGCACTCTTGGATCGAGTACCATGTAGTAGTTCTGAAGAGATCCACGCTTCTGGAAAAACATGGCGACAGCAAAGGCAATGTCTTCAGCAGATCTATGGAAATCCGGCTTATCCCAGGCTTTGAACCTACACAAATTAAGTGCCGAATTTAAAGTTCACAATCTCTAGTGACAAAAGTTATTACTACTTTATTATGTTCGAGAAGAAAAACGTAATTAAGGGAACATATGGAGATGAAACAGATGTACCAGCCAGTCCAATTCTCGGTCCATATCTTTGGGATACCGGTCCTTTTGGGGAACCAGTCATGGCAGTAGAATCCGTTGCAGGTGTTGATCTGCCAATAACTCAGAACAAACTAATTAGCCCAAAAATAGAAACATATATACATGTGTAAAATTTCTATAAAGAGATGGCAGTAAAAAGGAGAGAGGGAACTCGCCACTTGTGGCGGCACATCGTCATCCTGCTGGCACATGATCCATGGGACGCCAACGTTCTGCTTGTTGGCCATGTCGGCGCACCAGTGGATGTACTGCGACGCGGACTCGTTGTTCTTCAGCTTGCTCATGATGTTGCCGTACTCGTTCTCGATCTGGGCAAGGATGATTGGGCCTCCCTGCCCTGCAAACATGTTGGACTCCTTCATCTTGTTCACAATGAGCGTGGTGAAGGTCTCCATCTCGCGCTGCAACAACGAATTGAAGAGACCTGATAAAATGATTTACGCCTCGAAGCTCTCTATCTATTTTTTTTTTCTTTTTTGTGTGTGCAGAAGTAGAATCGATCCGTCCGCAATATGATTCAGAAGCATATATCATATTCATTCATCATTGGTGTTGCTTGAATATATGGCAACATGAAAGGTGCATGCAACACAAGCGTGCAATACCTCAAAGGGCTCATTGTGCAACCTGAACTGCATGCCAGGAATGTCGCGCAGCCATGCGGGCAGGCCTCTGCAACAAAAAGAACATCGATTTATTTTGGCGATCCTTCTCGGTTTAGATTCCAGATATACAGTGAATAGTATACCCGTAGTTCCATTCGCCGCAGATGTATGGGCCAATACGAAGGATGGCGTACATGCCGGCATTCTGAATCTCCTTGAAGAACCGGACGATGTCATAGTTCCCCGCAAAATTGTACTGCAAGAAAGTAATAGGAAAATGTCGTTAGTGGCCCACACGAAAAATTGCACTGTCAAAATTAATTGTTAGAAAGAATAATTCTTGTGCTTGGTTATCCGGTTGAGTTTAGTAGGAGAATAAACTAAAATAGGATTACTTGGAGTAGTGAGCACGGCTCTGTTCTGTAACGGCCGTGACTGAGTCCAGTCTCCCGCGCGCTGCGTCGTAAGCGGGAGCGAGTCCAGCGCCACGACCTGGCATTGCGGGGAGTGGCGAGTATGTAGGATCGTGGAGTCCATTTGTTTTATAAATACAAGGGTCAAAAACGCTGCAGTAAGTTAGCAGCACAATCTCTCTCGCACACTCTGTTTTCCGTCCGTTCCAGGTGTTCGCGTGTGTGGGTGATTGTGGCCGGAACTTGATCGCGGCGACGTCAAATTCCGGCGAGGTTTCTAACAAGTGGTATCAGAGCCGGTTACTGCGGGCAGGGACTCGATCGCGGCGCGGTATCGTCGTTGGAATCGGGACTGCGCGATCCGGCACGCACTGATGGCGGGCGACGACACCAAGGGAAAGGGCACCGGCGGCGGCAGCGGAACCACGGTGATCCAGCGGGTGGTGCGCGAAGTGGGAGGGGGAAGTAGCTACCCCTCTCTCACCAAGACGAACTACTCCGACTGGGCCATCCTCATGAAGGTGCGGCTGCGCGCCAGGCAGCTCTAGGACGCCGTCGACATAGGGGACGCCGACCCGGCGGACGAGGCGGCGGCGGTCGACGCCATTTGCGGTGCGGTACCATTGGAGATGGTGGCGATGCTTTCGGAGAAGGCCTCGGCGAAGGCCATGTGGGAGGCGATCAAGACCATGCGGGTCGGTGATGACCGCGTGAGGAAGTCCACCGCCGTGACCCTGCGCAAGCAGTTTGATCAGGCGACTTTCCAGGAGGGAGAATCGGTGGAGGATTTTGCGCTGCGGCTGAACGGCCTGGTGGCAAATCTCGCCACATTGGGCGTAGTGATGGAGGAAAGGCTGATTGTGGAGAAGATGATCCGGAGCCTACCGGTTCGTTTCAAGCAGATTGTGGTGGCAATCACGACACTCCTCGACGTGTCCACGCTCACGGTCGCCGACCTCACAGGGCGGCTGAGAGCGGCGGAGGAGGCGATGCAGGAGCCATCGTCCACGATGGTACATGAGGGGAAATTGTACCTCACGGAGGAGGAGTGGGAGACTCGTAGAAGGAAGAGGGAGGCGACGAATCAGTCTGGCGGCAGCGCCAGCGGCTTGGCGTACCGTGGCGGTGGCCGTCGCGGACGGGGTCGAGGACGCGGGGGCGACGAGAGGCGCGGCTCGTCTCGTGGGCCGCCTCCACCTGCGCCCGGTGCTGGCAAGCCCGGCGATGAATGCCGGAGGTGTGGTAAGATGGGCCACTGGGCCCGTGAGTGCAGGTCTAAACCTAGAAAGGAACAAGCCCACGTTGCACAGGAAGAAGAGGAGGCCTCGCTGCTCCTCGTGACGGCGGCGGCGGAGGAACCAAGGGGAGCAGGTGCGGCGAGGGCGCCGGGCGGCCGGACCGGGCTCGAACGGCCGCGCACGGCGCAGGAGGCGGCGCGCTCGCCTGAGGCGCTCGCCCGAGATGCGGGGCGCTCGCTGGAGGCGCGGGCGTAGGAGGCGCCGCGCTCGCCTGAGGTGCAGGCGCCGGCGGCGGAGCTGCGCGCGCCTGCGGCAGGGCCACGCGCGCCCAAGGCGGGGTCGCGAGCGCCGGAGGCGAAGCAAGGTGCACCGTCGCGTGCTCCATTGGAGCTGCTGGAGGCGAAGGTCTTTGCCCAGCTGGACACTGAGGAGTCGCACAAGGTTGGGGAGTGGGTCGTGGACAGCGGCGCCACGAACCACATGTCGGGGTCGCGAGCGGCCTTCGCGAGCCTCGACACGGGCGTGTACGGCTCCGTCCGATTCGGCGATAACTCGGTGGCACGGATCGAGGGACGCGGGACGGTGGTGTTCTTCTGCCGGAACGGGGAGCGACGCTCATTCACCGGCGTCTACTATATACCTCGGCTGGCAACAAACATCGTCAGCATCGGCCAGCTGGACGAGATCGGCTACAAAGTCAATGTCGACTCAGGGGTGATGACCATACGGGAACCAGGACGCCGGCTTTTGGTGAAGGTGAGGCGCCGGACGGACAGGCTGTACGTGCTCCACCTCACCATGGCACTACCAGCCTGCCTGTCAGTGCGCGGCGAGGAGGAGGCCCGGCGCTGGCACGCTCGTATGGGGCACGTCAACATGCCGGCGCTCAGGAAGATGGCACGCGAGGACTTGGTGCGCGGCCTGCCAAGTATTGGGGAGGTGAAGCAGCTGTGTGAGGCGTGCATGGCTGGAAAACAGCGGCGAACGCAGTTCCCTGGAGAGTCCCAGTACAGGGCCGGCCGAGTTCTGGAGCTGATGCACGGAGATCTCTGCGGTCCAATCTCGCCGGCTACACCGAGTGGTAATAAATACTTCCTGCTCTTGATTGATGATTATAGCCGTTATATGTGGGTAGCCGTGATTCCCTCCAAGGATCGTGCAGCGGCTGCCATTGAAGAAATTCAGGGACGTGCTGAAGGAGAATCAGGTGTGAAGCTGCGTGCTCTGCGCACTGATCGCGGAGGAGAGTTCACATCGAAGACTTTCGCTGAATACTGCTCGGCGGAGGGAGTTCAGCGGCAACTTACTGCCCCATACAGCCCACAACAGAATGGGGTGGTTGAGCGCCGCAACGGCACAGTGGTGGCAATGGCGAGAAGCATTCTAAAGGGAAGAATCTACCAGGCTGGTTCTGGGGCGAAGCAATCACCACTGCAGTATATGTCTTAAACAGAGTGCCGACGAAGGGAGTTGAAGGCATGACGCCTTTTGAAGCTTGGCATGGCAAGAAACCTGCAGTTCAACACTTGAGGACTTTTGGGTGCATCGTGTATGTGAGGAATACAGTGCCACATTTGAAGAAGCTGGATGACAGGGGGAGGAAGATGATATTTGTGGGCTATGAGCGTGGTTCCAAAGCTTACAGGGCATATGATCCAGTGACCGAGAAGGTGCACATCACTCGTGATGTGGTGTTTGATGAAGAAGATCAATGGGATTGGTCTGGCAGTAAGCAAGAGGTGGATGCCGCAGCTGGTGGTGATCCTTTCACCATTGAAGTCACAAAAATGGTGGAACCAGTTGGCCAAGATACTGCGGCTGAGGAGGAGCCTCGTACACCAGAACCAGTAGCAGAGAATGTGGATGCAATGGGTCCTGAATCACCAGCATCAGGGGTCTGTCTTTGTCGCCACCAGTTCACCTTGAGGAGGTTTTGGATGCTGACCATGATGATGATGCACCTCTGCGCTTCAGGAGGCTTGACGACATCATCGGGCCTGCTTCACCGCCGGGGCGTGCTGAGCGTGAGCTGGGCAATGCACGCTTGCTGATGGTGAGCGCAGAGGAGCCGACATCTCTGGCAGAAGCGGAGCAAGATGCCCGGTGGCGCAAGGCAATGGAGGAGGAGCTGCAGGCGATCGAAGAGAACAAAACATGGACACTCACTGAACTGCCAAAGGGCCGGCGCGCCATTGGACTCAAGTGGGTGTTCAAGGTGAAGAAAGATGAGAATGGCGACGTCGTGCGGCACAAGGCACGGCTCGTCGTCAAGGGGTACGCGCAGAAGAAGGGGATTGACTATGATGAGGTCTTATCCCCGGTGGCGCGCATGGAAGCGGTACGGCTGCTGCTCGCTCTAGCTGGTCATGAAGGTTGGGAGGTCCATCACATGGATGTCAAGTCTGCCTTTCTGAATGGTGATCTCGAAGAGGAGGTGTTTGTGCAGCAGCCCCCTGGCTTCGAGCAGTCAGGACATGAACATAAGGTATTCAAACTCCACAAAGCTCTCTATGGTTTACGTCAAGCTCCTCGTGCATGGAATCAGAAGTTAGATGCCAGTCTACTGTCTCTGAATTTTGTCAAGTGCCCCTCTGATCATGCCATCTATTGCCGTGGTTTTGGCTCTGAGAGGTTGATTGTGGGGGTGTATGTGGATGATCTGGTGATCACAGGCTCCTGCAGCAGTGCTATCAGGGATTTCAAGAAGCAAATGGCAGACATGTTCAAGATGAGTGACTTGGGCTTGCTCAGCTATTATCTGGGCATTGAAGTAAACAGAGCAGCAAAGGAATTGCTCTGTCACAGGGGAGCTATGCAAGGAGAATTCTGGAGAAGGGAGGAATGCTAGACTGCAATCCATGTCAAGTGCCGATGGAGCCAAGACTGAAGCTGAGCAAAAAACAGCTCCAATCCAGCTGTTGATGCTACAACATATAGAAGTCTGATTGGAAGCTTAAGATATCTGGTGAACACTAGACCAGACTTGGCCTTTGCAGTGGGATATGTAAGCAGATACATGGAGGATCCCCACACTGAACATTGGGCTGCAGTGAAGCACATCTTGAGGTATATAGCAGGTACTTGTGACATGGGACTCTGGTATGGAAGGAAGATGGATGTGCAGCCTACATTGGTTGGATTCAGTGACAGTGATCTGGCTGGAGATGTTGACAGTAGGAGGAGCACATCTGGAGTTCTTTTCTTCCTCGGTGACAGTCCAGTGAGTTGGTGCTCGGCGAAGCAGAAAGTAGTTGCCTTATCTAGCTGCGAAGCAGAGTATATAGCTGCAGCTACTGCTGCCTGCCAGGGGATTTGGTTAGGCAGGCTGTTGGGAGAAATTCTCAATTCAGAGAAGAAGAAATCAGTTATCTATGTGGACAATAAATCGGCTATCTCATTGGTGAAGAACCCCGTGCATCATGACAGGAGCAAGCATATTGATATAAGATTTCATTTCATTCGGGAATGTGTGCAGAATGGGCAGATTGAAGTAAACTTCATTAGAACTGAAGATCAATTGGGTGATCTGCTGACAAAGCCATTGGGCAAGGTGAAGTTCAGAGAAATGCGCACGAAGATCGGTCTACAATTTAGTAAGTAGTTCACGCACAAGACTTAGGAGGAGATTTGTTAGAAAGAATAATTCTTGTGCTTGGTTATCCGGTTGAGTTTAGTAGGAGAATAAACTAAAATAGGATTACTTGGAGTAGTGAGCACGGCTCTGTTCTGTAACGGCCGTGACTGAGTCCAGTCTCCCGCGCGCTGCGTCGTAAGCGGGAGCGAGTCCAGCGCCACGACCTGGCATTGCGGGGAGTGGCGAGTATGTAGGATCGTGGAGTCCATTTGTTTTATAAATACAAGGGTCAAAAACGCTGCAGTAAGTTAGCAGCACAATCTCTCTCGCACACTCTGTTTTCCGTCCGTTCCAGGTGTTCGCGTGTGTGGGTGATTGTGGCCGGAACTTGATCGCGGCGACGTCAAATTCCGGCGAGGTTTCTAACATTAATAACAGGTTAATTAATGCCCCAGCCTAGAATAAAATGTTGGCGTAGCATAGTAGAACCGAGAATTGGTGAGGCATTACCAGGCGGCGGCGCGGCTCGTGGCCGTTCCAGAAGACGTACGTCTCGATGGCGTCCAGGCCGCCTTCCCTGGCCTTCTTGATCAGATCGGGCCACATCTGATCGAGGTAGCCGCGAGGAATGACCGAGATCAGAGGAGATATATATAATCACAACTACTCGATCGATCAATGCAGCAGCAATTCTCCACGACGTAATTAAGGAAATACGTACTAAGGAATATGAGGACATATCGCTCTGGATCTCCTGCAGTCACTCACCTCAGGCGTGCTCCTGGGGTAATGGATCGACCCGGAAATCAGGATGCGGCGCTCGCCGTCGATGACGAGGGCGCGGTCGTTGTAACCGACGGTGGTCGCGGCGGTCCCGGCGGCGGCGGTGTCCAAGGCGGCGTGCAGCACGACGAGCAGCAGCAGCAGCAGAACGGCCATGGTGTAGGCGGCGGCGGCGGCGGGGTAAATGCTGCTAGCTAGGACTAGGAGTGTGGCGACGGAGAGTGGAAGTGGAGACTGCGCGCTGGCGAGGGAGAGGACGTGCGTAGTGTGTGCACACTCGTGCGCGTCGTATTTGTAGTAGTAAGAGCCAACGGGCTCCTGCAGCGCCAGAGCCGCGACAGGATAAGGCAAGGCAACTACTCCTCCAACTTTCAAGGCCCGGTGAGTAGACTGTAGACCAAGACCAGGCTTACCACACTACTTATTCGCCTTCCACATCACTCGTGTTTACCGCCATGCATGATGCATCATCATCAAAGGCATCGCGCTGGCAGGTGGGGCTGCCGGATTTGCGGGCAGCCGCGATGGTGCCGCTACGTCCAATTCGTTGCTCTAGAAGGTTTAGCGGGTACCACTAATTAAAGTTAACTAGCTGTGTTAATTTTTTACCAACGGACTATGGGGACAATTTATTGGTACTACCTTTGTTTTTAAATTGTCGATACATTTGACTTTTTATATTATTTTTAACCGCTCGTCTTATTCAAAAAATTATTTTAAATTTATAAAATTTTTAATTATCGTTCAAATACCTTTATTTATAAATTAAATCATAACAAAATATATAATATTTATCATAATTTTTAAAATAAAACGAGTGATTAAAGATAATGTCTAACGTCTGAAGTGTCAACAATAAAAAAAAAAGAAGGGAGTAACTTGCGGCCATATGTGGACTCCCGCAAATCAATTTTGCTTTGATAATTCGTGCAAATTATCAAGGCTAAATCAATATGTGAGTCCCACATTAAACCTGGACCCTAGAATTAAAACTTCACGTTTACACCTTAAAATTTTAGCGAAATCGACTAAAATTTCTTTGCAGGACTTAGTAATGCAGTATTTTACTTCGTGCAAACTATCAAGGCTAATCAATATGTAGGTCCCACATCAAAAAAACTGGACCTTAAAATTAAAACCTCATATTCACTACCTAAATTTTAGCGAAATCGACTGAATTTCTTTGCGGGGCTTAGTAATGTAGTATGTTACTTCGTGCAAATTATCAAAGCTAAATCAATGTGTGGGTTCCACATCAAAAAACAGGACCCTAAAATTAAAACCTCACGTTCACACCATAAAGTTTACCAAAATCGACTAAAATTCATTGGCAGGACTCAGTAAAATAGTAAGTTACTTCGTGCAAATTATCAAGGCTAACTCAATATGTGATTCCACATTAAAAGTTGGATCCTAAAATTAAAACATCGCGTTCACACCTGAAACTTTTTATCGGAATTGACTGATTTTTTTTGCGGGATTCAGTAAACTAGTATGCTACTTCGTGCAAATTTTCAAGGCTAAATCAACATGTGGATTCCACATTAAAATTGGACCCTAAAACTAAAAACCTTGTGAAGTTTGCGGGCGTGGCGGACATATGCAAGGTGTCGTGGGTGTTTGCGGGCGCCACCATCAAATCTAGCGGGCGAAGTGACTCTACCCATTTCAAACCCACAAACGAACACACGGTTTGGCGCAAATGCTGTGAGTTGCTTTTTGCGGCACGGACTTAAGGGCTAGTGGACAACCCCGCTCCACCTACAGGTTGATCAAGGCACGAGGTAGGGGCGTGAACTTGACTTGGCACGTGCGGCGGATAGACGGAGTGTTTGATGCCGGCCCAACTCTATGCACCTAACCAAGCACACTCATAGTTTTTCTACCAACCATGGTCGGCAATGGTTTATAAACATATATAGACATCTATACCTCACGGCTCTGATCCTGTTGTTGTACGATGTTGGGGAAATGGTTCCAATTTGCTGCCTGTTGTGTGTTGTCTCCCTACAAAGGAGAATTCCATTAGGATGTGGCGAAATCCATTTCCCAGTACCAGATGGGTAGGAATTACTAACTTGAATTTTTATGATGGCCAGAAATCATTAGAAAAATGTCTTTTATTGTCACGAATAATTTTCGCAATGGCGAGTCAACCATTAAGAAAATGGCCATCAGGAATAAACAATAGGAAAATTCCATTATTCTTACAGTTAGGCAACATCATTTTTTTTACTGACGGCATTTCCTATCGGGCATTGCTCACAGGAAAATGAGCATTTTACTGTCAACCCAACCACATGATTTAGCCGCCAGGAATATACGAAGATAGGGAAATAAAGACGATTGGCCAAACGGGACAATTTCCTACTAGAAAAGAAAACAAAATCAGACACAACAAAAAAAGATTTATCATTTAAAACAGCAAACACCAAATTGATCACTTAAGTTACAATCAGTTCACACTTGCAAAGATTAGATTTCAGTGTCCATAATCACATACATCAATAATGTCCACAAGCATTGAGAATGTTCATATATATCACAAATACACATATATTATCCACATTACAAATACACGGTTGGGAAATACCCTAACTTGTCGGTTGTTTAATCTTTCGGTTGGCTGTGTCACACCCGTCAGGAAAATACTCTAATTTTTTGTCGGTTTTTTATTTTCCTGTCGACTATTCCAAAAACCGTCAGGAAAATACCCTATTTTTGTCGGTTTTCAATTTTTCTGTTGGTTATTCAAAAAACCGTCAGGAAACTATCCTATTTTCTTGTGCGGGTTTTCAAAACCATCAAGAAAATTCAAGTTTCCAGTAGTGGAATATCAAACCATAAAATAAGTATGTGGTATTTTGTGCAATTAGCCCTTGCAACAATGAAAAAAGGGTCATTATATTACATCCTGTCCTCTCTTATTGCGAGGGGTGCAAGTTATGAGATCATCCACCCTGAGAATCACCTCTGCTGCCTCTGGCAGAGAGGAGAATTGCTTGGTTTCACCTTGAATGATTCTGAAATTCTGCACTTTCCCATGGCCCATCTTTTTCTTAAGGAAATCCATGTCCATGTCGGCATGTCCCCGATCTTAGCACCACACCAATATAAACAAGTTTTACAGGCTGCATTACCTAATCTAGGACAACTATATAGAAGTGCCGCTAATAACATATATTCCAGCAGTGCTATTCTCCCTGGTGCTTTCTCAGCTCCCAACCGAGAGTTCAGCTCTTTGCACTGCCAGCCATGCATCTCCACCCCAAAAGACATGACACCGGTATATTTACTCCCTCCGTTCAAAATTATTGGCAGCATTTAACTTCTTACATTAACTTTGATCATTTATTTTATTTAAAAAAATGATAAATATTATATATTTTATTATAATTTAATATATTACTACAAATATTTGAACCATAACTTATAATTTTTTATATATTTAAATAAATTTTTTAAATAAGACAAATGATCAAAGTCGATGTAAAAAGTCAACGACGACAACAATTAAAATACGAAGGGAGTATTGTTTTGACAGCGCACCAAAAGGGCACCATGCAATGCCAGAACCTCTCCGGCTCATCAAACCCATGCTCACTGCAGACAACAAAAAAACCATACATATTATATGTAATATTTAGAAATTCATAATGCAAAAATTTACAGTAATCTGACATGGTCAGAAGCTAGAGAAATAAAAAATGGGTGTGGAAAATTTTTGCGGTCTCTCGGTATTTACCTCAGAATAAGTGGCTATTATTGGAAGCCTCCAACAATATCTTTTATTTTTTTAGAGTGGGTGTTGCAGCAGTCTCTCAATACTCCTCTCTCAATAATAGTAGCTGATATTGCAAGGAGGAGAGTCCCATTCTAATCAAAGTTGGAGGGTGGATATTGATAGATTAATTGGAAGACTGCAAAAAGTTTACAAGAGCTACCCCGTTCTCAGTGCCGTCAAAATTAGCATGATCATCTGCAAGGATACCGGTCATAGTCAGCATGCTCAACTGCCTCAACTGCAAGGATATTTAGAATTTTAAAACTTACAATTCCTTTTGGCATCAATAAAGGACGCCTGCAGATCACATTAAATAGGACGATATGAGAACTGTAAAATGTAAAAGGTCCAAAACTCAAATGGATCTTTTCCAGTACTCAAACACAAAAATGTATTCATACGGATACGGTTAATATCAAATTGATATTTAATAGCCTGAGTTACTGAAATACACAAAGCTAACTGCCTCATCCCATATGCAACTGGCATCCATCATTAGCCTACAATTTTATTATACACGACCAAACAGTACCATTTTTTGGAGCTTTGCTCAAGAATCTATTACCTGCCGCTAATAATGGAGAGCAAGGAGATATGGAATCTGAATCTCTGAGAAATTCTTGTGTAGATGGTCAAGAATCTTGCAGACATTGTTGGAAGCATGATATTACAGGAGTTTATTCAGTCGGCATACGGACTATTTTTCTATGGTTCAAATCGTTTTTGAACCTTGGCGGCGCATTCGCAAAGTCTTGGGCTCCTCTTAAGTGCAAGATGTTTCTTTGGCTAGCCATTCGAAACAAATGCTGGACTGCAGATCAACTGGCCAAGCGAAGATTATCCCACCCAGAGGAATGCGCGCTATGTGATCAAGAAGAGGAAACGGTGCAGCATAGTCTTGTTGGCTGTATTTGTGCTAGAGACTTCTGGTAAAAAATGTTACAATTCTTCAACTTGCAGCACCTTGCTCCTCAAAAGCAAACGAAAAAAATTCTGATACATGGTGGAGGAAGACGATCAAGACAGTGGCTAAAGAGCATAAAAAAGAG